>JAJJMB010001378.1:332909-393461 GCA_023531105.1 Papaver atlanticum
AAAATTAAAAGCATGAACAAGGAGAAACTGTTACCATTTGAAGCAAAAGAGTTAAGGAAAGATATTACCGTGTTGCATGAGCATGGGTTACCTCCCAAGAAGTGCTAAGTTTAAAGTCTTCAGCCAGACTAAGAAAGGATTAGTCACCTCATAAAATCATAAAGTAATAGCCGAAATATCTGTATGTCATCAAAACCAAATAGAGCTATCACAAGTAAAAGGAATCTGCAACCTGCCAAGAAAATAAACAAATAAAGCACACCCTTGTCTAGTTTCCTGTTTAAGACAACTACATCTAGTTGTGGTTCGGGTTCAGGTTCTATAACTGGGTCGAGATAAAATATTTTCATGGACTGCATTTCCTCATAGGTAAGATCCAAAGTATTAAGTCCTAGAGTCTATAGAAACTCAAATAAGAACTTAGAAGCACATAATAATAACCTAAATAATTGAGGATCCTCTAAGTCAATCAGGTTTGACTTACATAATTGACCACAATTAGAGTAGTGGTCATTCCTAAGCAAATGTGTTGATGTTATTAACCTAAAGTACTTAGGCTTAGTCTCAGAACCTAATAGGTGACACATTTGAAATCTATATGTTCCCACATTTGGAAGAAAACTCTTTGGTGGGAAAACAAAGTCGATCGGGGTATCATAGCCTGGGTAAACCACATCAACTAGAGGATGGGTTTCTAACAACTGAACTTCCTTATGGACATCACTAGGTTCAGGAAAACGTGTATGAAGATAATCTATTAAAACAGTTGAGGCACATATGTCAAGTCCCAAGTGAGGGACCTTTCTAAGAGTTAAAGGACATGGAGAATGATAATCACCCCCAAACTTAGAGTTTTCAGTGTCTCTAGTTAGACTAGTCACAATCTCCCTAATTTCTAGGTCATCAGATTCCTAAAAATAGGCAATTGATTCTTCTAAGTCAAGTTCATCCTCACTCATCTCTACTAGTTCATTTTATTTGTCTAAGACTATTGTTCCTAAATCACTAGACAATAAAACAGTATTTTCAGAATAAACTCGTTCCTCTAAACCATTATTGGCTTCGTAATCAAAAGGAAATACTACATCGTCTAAAACGGGGATATCTCTAGTCAAATCCTCGTCCTTTTGAATAGGTGAATAATTATTAAAATTATTTGGATGTGAACTAAAAATAACATTATCATTATAAAGCTCAATTGGAGTTACAATTTCCTGATCACTATGCCCACATATTTCAGAGTCTTCATCAACAATATCCTCGTCATAATCATCATTGTAATAGCATGAAAATGGTAGAACCTCATCTAAAGTAGTGTTACCAATTCTAACCTCATCATCTTGATTATGCAAATAACTATTCTTATTTTCAAGGGTATTATTGGAAATACTGTATTAGAAATCAAGATTATTTCGAGCAAGTCTTTCGTTCGTCTCAGCCATTTGCTTGAGGGATTCCTCTATTGAAAATTCACTCAATGGTGCAGTTTGTTTATTCATTTCCGACACAAACCTATTTGTATGCTCAGTTAACTGCTTAAGAGACTCTTCTAAAGATATGGAAGGATCATAAATAGGAACAGAAGGATCATAATAAGGACTAGTTTTCAACAGTTTGATTGTATTGTCCAAAGACGAGGTACTAGCACTATAATAATCCTAATTTTCTTGCTCGTATGACCGGTGTGTGTGTGGATAGTAATTGGGCTCACCATGGTATGAACCATAACCTTCAAAGGGTTGGTGTTCCCAACCACTATTTACACTATGGTCGTAGTGTGAATAATGTCCATTTGGAAACTCAGTCGGATACTCGTTGTATTGGCTATTGTAATACCAGATCGACATTCTAACTGCAAGGGAATTCTAAACAATCACAAACAAGGCTGACTCGACCAAATCAAACCTATAAAATATAGTAAACAACAAGCATGATGGCTCCCTTAGGACCATCTTTTATTCCTCCAAAAGGAAACTAGGTATCGTTTTCGCAAACCTCTCTAGATCGATCCGAATAAAGTAAGTCAAAGAGAAGTAGAGGAAGCTCAGAGGAGCTTTGATACCCCTACCTCTTTGGAACCGCTTCCCTGGGTTACAAGGAGGCTCTAATTGACTTACAGTAATCTTCCTTAACTTTGAGTTAGGCTAACAAAATACCCAATACAGTCCTTTCAAACGACTTTCCTACAAGCTCGTTACTCAGTCTCGTTCTAATCAAAATTTTAGGATTGGGATCGCGTTTGGTATAGTTTTCCTAAAGCGGGAAAGAAGAGAACGGTGATGAAATCCGAACTCTTATCTTGTAAGGCCTGGCCTTTCCCTTTACTAGGAAAATAAATGCCCGTATTCAATTCCTCAACATATATGCACCTTAAGGAAGATAGTAAACCCGCTGACAGGGGATTCGCGGGTGTTTAAAAGTTTACCTCCCGTACCAGACAGGGGAAGAACCGCTGAAGTCGACTCGGGCCACCAACTCCTATGTCAGTGTGCGAACCCGAGGGGCCGAGACAGTATCGTAACCGCCGTCCTTCCCTGCAAATAGTTTATATTTAATGGTACCCTTTCGTAGGGTTTAAAATAATGTCCAAAAGTCCCAAAATGTCCAAAAAGTCCAAAAACAAAAGAAAAATTACAAAAATAATAATAACCCTAATACAGTTTCTAAAAATAAAATCTAAAAAATCTATAAAAAAATTAAAAAAATAACTATATACAAAAATCTTCTTCTTCACTCCTTCGGACTCCTCTTTTCTTTCCTTCTTTGGCGATGCTTTCCTCTTATAACACTTTTTCCTTCCTTTTAGTTCCGCTCCAAAATTGAAAAAGAATCGAAAAATACCAAACGCGTAAAGAAGAACAAAAATAATAAAAACAAACAAATAAATAAAACCTAAAAACCTAAAAAAACATCTAAAAACAAGTCCCCGGAAACGATACCAAAAATTGATGTAATTTTAAAGTGGTAAGTAAGGTTGTCGTTCACTCGGACTTGTGTAGACTCGATTTCAGACTCAAAAATAGAAAAAAAAAAACTAAAAACTTTGAAAATATGTTCATAAGGTTGTCACAATATCGAGAGGTACTGAGACTCAGGATTCCACCAAATTTCATTTATGTGATTCAAATAATAATTCCATGCAATTATAGCTCAAATATTAAAAATATGGACTCTTATTCTTTGCCAAAAGTAGATTTTTGAAAAGCAATTACTGTAAATCAAAAGCATGATGTATCAAAAATACATAGACCAAGAATACATCATCAAACAAAATCACACCCATTCAATAAAAATCATAAATCAATTAAAAATCAATGCAAATAGTCATAAAAGAATTATTAGAATTACCACATGCGTGAAATAGGGCTTCCTCCGTCATCCCAGTGTTGGGGTTTAGCTCTTCATGGTTAAAACACGCTCAAAAGAATAATCATGGCTCAAAAGGTGTTTTTATTGAAGAGAAATAATAATACAGCGAATCTGCAACACTTAATGGTCGTTACAGAAGTCACCGTTACAATTGAAGTGTTGTTTATAAACGATAAATCGGTTCTGCTGTTGAAGAACGACAGTTATTTGCGACTGTCTGTGATCGTCCAATGTTCTTCGTGTTCTTCAGTTCTGCACCAGCAGAATACAGCAGCAGCAGCGGAGCCTGTAAATCTCTGATTCTCGCCTCCTCAAGCCTTCTCAGCCCCCAAAACTCTCGACACTCCTTCTATATGACCCAACCAATCTATTTATATCAAAAATACCAATTAAATCTCATCAAAATCTCTTCCTTTCTTTTCACGGCAAATTTGCGGCAATTTCTTGTTTTAGAATTTCTATACGTTTCTGAGCTTTCCTTTTAATTCTAAACTCTTCCTTAGATAGATACAAATCACTTGGAAGGTTTATAGCACTTTAATCTCTCTAAAATTTACTAAATCAGGTCACACACGTGACTTTCCATATTTTGCTGTTGTGATGAAAATCCATCGATTGAGCCCAGTTTAATCAATTTCAACACCCATATTAGATTCCTAGACCCACAAGGAGTTTATCCTATGAAAATCAGAGGTTTAGTCGACCTCAAACACCTCTAAAAATCCATCACCAAAACTGCCAGGAAACATGCTTTACGTTTTTGGTTTCCCGTCAAAAACAGAATTTGAACGTGAATGGGAAAGGTTACCCCTTATCAGTTGATGGAGACCGCATAACACTCGTCCCTTGGGTGCCTTTAGTAATTTTTATGGGATGTTTTCAAACACTTTTTCGGGGTTTCTCCGGGGTATTTCTGGGGTTCTTCTGGTACGTTATCTACGGAGGTTCAAATGCCACATTTTGAGCTAATTTCGCCGCAAAAGCTTATTTCTCCAAAAACACCTACAAAGAGATAAAATACCAAAATAAGTACAAAAATGGGTACTAACAATATACACAATAGAGATGAAAATAGACACATAAATGCGTCTATCAATTAATTCTCCCCCTTTTTGTCAATAAAATTGGCAAAGGTACGAAAACTCGTGGGATCCTAATGAAATTTCCATAGAGACATTTCATGACCAAAAGAAAGTACATATCAACTTTTTAGATGCAATCATATAGCCGAAACTAAATGCATTCATCAAGGAGTTTATAAAGATACAAGATAAACCCTATAATATTCCACAGCTGCACTCCCCACAAAGATTTGGCAATTAAGCACAAGTTCAATTAAGAACTCTCCTTCATAAAATGTCATTCCCGAAAGAACAACAAGAGCGACCTTATTTTCAAAAGAAAAGAAGGATTTCTTTGGACATTAACAAATCACATAGGAATATGAATTTGTATCCAAAAACTCAATTAAATTAACCACAAGAAAACCCATGATTAATTTAATCGGAAATGCTCACATAAGAGAACTTACGGAGCCGCACAGTATTTAACATAAGGATATGGATCAGGGAAGATCAACACTGCGTAATAACCAAAGATTCATTCTATTCTCTATCACCATTTGCACAATGACATATAATAGACTTAATCTTTGTAAACAAAAGCTCATCCTATCTTCCATCAATATTTGCATAATGACATAATAGGCTTATCTTTTGTTTGTCAAAAGTTCATTCAATCTTTTACCAATACTTGCATATCGACATATGAAAGACTTAACTTTATACCATGTATGGGATAGTCACAGTTCACAGACGCAAACACACATATCCCTTAACAAGTTGCAATATATAAAACCATAAAGATTAATACTGCAAAAATCATCTTCCAAACCAACTTTAAAATTTAAACAAATAAATCTAAAAACATTGCAAGACGAAAATCGTTGGAAATAGCTATGTGTAATCAAAAAACCGGCTATTCCAAACCCAAGATATCCTTCTTAAAAACACAAGAATAAATTCTCATAAGAAGTTTCCTAGACAATGAGACCTCTGAAAAATTCTTTATCTTCCCCTAACTCTTTGTCGTCAACAACCATGGGGACATATGGTTCGTGAAGAAAGGAGTTAATTCCAACAAACCTTCTGGGCTGATAATGTCGAACCAGGGCCTTCTGAATTTCAAGAGTTCTCATAACAACAACCTTTATTTGTTGAATCTCCTTTCTTGTCTCCTCAACTCTTCAAGAACATCAGAAAACTTCTGAGAATTTGAAGGAACAACTCTTGACTTCCTCACATTCCTTCTTTTTCTTTTCAAAGTTGGAGGTAACAGAGATTTTTCTTTTTCCTTCATGATTGATGGCTTAACAATCATATTAACCTCTTTTCCATCAGAAGACATAATGCTTTGAGTATCCATATGCGTACGGGTTTGTGGGAGGAAATCACAACTTAAACTCAACAAGCAGTCTTAAGATAAAAAGAGTTTCAGAGAAGGAAAAAAGGATGTAGGGTTACGAAACCTTTAAACACAGGTTGGTGCACGCACAACTCACAACCCTAAGAAGGGTAGAATTGTCGAGAATAACCCTCATTTATTGATTGACCAGGGAGGTCCTTTCCAATATCAATTAGATATGGAAGAATTCCAATCTTGCAAAACAGGCAGAGCTAAAAAGAAAAACAAACAATTTAAAACCATTTTTATTTTTCTAAAGCCTTGGATGTGCAAAATCGTGTCTCTTTTGATCAGGCACACGAGACAAGATGCACTAACCAACACAATTTAAGTTGTGCTGGGGTGAACAATAATCTGTCCACCATATCCTTTTTGATCTGAATTCATAGAACCCTGTTTCTCATAGTGTTTAGACCATAAACTTCTTTCAAATGGTCTTGTCTTATCCTTGGAAACTAACTTCTTTGACGAAGATAAAATCTTACATCCTCAGCGGTCTTTTGAACAAGTTTAAGCTTGTTTGCTAATCGATTCGCTCTTCGTTGAAGTTTGTTGACATGCCTAAATTTATGTTTGTACTTGAAACACTTTGACAGTTCATGACCCTTGAGTGAACAATAAGAGCACGTCAACCTGGAGTATGATTCAGATACCCGAGATGTGCAAGCTGCGAGACACATAGTGGAACCTGAAAAATTTGACAGAGAGTTTCCAACAGAAAGGTCAATTTTTTCTTCCAGATTGGTTGGGATTTCTTCTGAAAGAATATCAAGATTGATGTATGTATTGCTACAATTACCAAAATCAATATTTTCACAAAGAAGTGCAACACTTGATTTTTCGTCTTCATTAGAATCATAATTGTCAGACATTTCATCAAGAGTTGCAGTAAGACCTTTGTTCCCAGTGTATTTTTTTTTTTTTTCGATTTGGACACTCATTTTCAAAATGACCAAAACCTTTACACTTAAAGCACTGAGGCATATCCTCGTCATCAGTTTCATCAATATCCTTGTTTTTATGAGGAACACGATTATGAGGTTTGTCTGATGACCTGGTTTTATCTCTGGAGAGCCGTTTACTTCTCTTCAAAAGAAGGTCCCTAAACTTTCTTGTGATCAACGAGACTGACTTGTTAAGATCTTCATTTGATGAATCATCCTCAGAAAGATCATCTTCAGAGATGCAAACACTTTACTTTTATCAAGTATTTTAGTGTTCTTTTGTGCTTTGAAGGAAACATCCTTTCCAGGATTGGATGTATGCTCATGATCAAAGATCTTTAACTTCCAAACCAGAGTATTTCTGGAAAGCGTTGCGAGATTATTTCCTTCAACGATGGCATGCTTCTTAGAATCGTATCTAGATGGAAGGGATCTGAGAATCTTCATCACAATGTCCTTTTCAGGAATAGTCTTACCCAATGCAAAGGATGCATTAACAATTTCAGACACTTTGTGATTAAATTCATCAAATGATTCTTCATCTTCCATACGAAGGTTTTCCCAATCAAGATTTAGGTTTTGAAGCCTAGCTTATTTTTCACAGGTATTCCCTTCAAATACGGTTTCTAAGATATCTCAGGCTTCTTTAGACTTTGTGCAAGTAGTCACATGATGATGAAGATCTGGGGTAAGAGCATGTATGATAGCATTTAAGCCGTAAAATTTTTGCTTTGCAGCAAGGATTTATTCTAAACTATATCTACCAATATCCTTAGGTATAGATACATCGCCTTCTGTATTAACCGGAGGATCATAGCCATTAACAACACGTACCCATGTTTGAAAATCACGAGCTTGAAGAAAAGCACACATAGAGATTTTCCACCACAAGTAGTTTGAGCCATCGAAGACTGGTGGTACGTTTATGGAGATAGAATTTATGTCCATAGAGTCAGATCGCTACAAACACAGACTTATAAGGTCTTTAATATGTTTGCCTACTCTGATACCAATTGAAAAAGTGTGGTACAACAACCTCACCCAATATTTCGCTTAGCAATCTATATGGACTAACTTCAATATACTTTTAAGAGAATCAACTAGACGGTTAGACTCAATATTAATAAAAAGTATATCAAAGAGTTATATCTCAATTTATCGATTCAATCCTTACTCAAACAAATAGAAATATGCGAGCCTGATTGAATACAAGAGAAATACCTTGAACGGTACCAAAGACCAATGTTCAAGGATCAATCAATTTCAATCAATAACCAAAATTGATCGATACAACGCACAACCTGTGATATTTTAATTATATAACAAAATATAATGCGAAAAAGAAATAACACAGACACCATAAGTTTTGTTAACGAGGAAACCGCAAATGCAGAAAACCCCCGGGACCTAGTCCAGATTGAACACACACTGTATTAAGCCGCTACAGGCACTAGCCTAATACAAACTAACTTCGGTCTGGACTGTAGTTGAACCCCAATCAATCTCACACTGATCCAAGGTATAGTTGCGCTCCTTACGTCTCTGATCCCAGCAGGATACTACGCACATGATTTCCTTAGCTGATCTCACCTACAATTAAGAGTTGCTACGACCCAAAGTCGAAGACTTTAATAAACAAATCTGTGTCACACAGAAAAGTCTACAGGAATAGATAAATCTGTCTCTCACAGAAATACTTACGAGTTTTTGTTCCGTCTTTTGATAAATAAAGGTGAACAGGAACCAAGCGATAACCCGAACTTATATTCCCGAAGAACGGCCTAGAATTATCAATTACCTCACAATAATCTTAATCGACTAGCGAAAAAAGATATTGCGGAATCACAAACGATGAGACGAAGATGTTTGTGACTTCTTTTCTATCTTGCCTATCGGAGAAATTAACCTGGAGCCAATCTTACGATTGTACTAAAATATGATAGAAACATCAAGATCAGATCACGCAACTACAGAGAAAATAGTTGGGTTTGGCTTCACAATCCGAATGAAGTCTTCAAGTCATTAACCTACAGGGTCTCTATAGAAACCTAAGGTTAAAGGAGAATCGACTCTAGCTTATACAACTAGTATCACATATGAGGTGTGGGGATTAGGTTTCCCAGTTTCTAGAGTTCTCCTTTATATAGTCTCCAAATCAGGGTTTGCAATCTAAGTTACCTTTGTAACAAAGCATTCAATATTCACCGTTAGATGAAAACCTGATTAGATTCAAGCCAATATCTTTCAACCGTTAGATCGAACTTAGCTTGTCATACACAAATGAAATGCACGTTCATTTAGGTTTGGGTAACCGTACCTAAACATGTACACCTAGTTTGTTCAATAATAGTTAACCAATGGTTAGCCATATGAGCACTTTCATATCAACCTTATTCATCTTCACCATAACTAGTTCAAGTGACTCAAATAAACTAGTTAGAGAGTTGTTCAATTGCTTAGATCTCATAAAAGTATACAAGACACAATCGAAGCAAAAACAATTTTGATTCACTCGAATCAATTCATGAACATTATAGCCACGGTTTGCAAATATGCATTCCTTAAATTATAAATGTATTAGTTCACGAATAAACCGTTTATAGAAAATAACCCACTCAAGTACGCATGCCGGTATGCATACTTAAGTACCCGGATTGAGCTTGTTTTTCAGTTAGCAAACTCTAGCAGAAATTCACGGGATGTGAACTTCCGGCAAAACGAGTATGGGTACGCAGACTTAGCTCCGGTCATCCTAAACCAACAAAGTACGCATACTTTGGTTCAAGGATTTTGGACTTACACAAGTATGAGTTCACATACAATGTTTATATCCATTCAAGGTTATATATTCTAAACTCTGATTTCAATCATTGAAACATTCTTAGAGGATGTTATATGGTTGTTATTCACAAACTATTTTTCATCAAAGCGATTTTCAAGAAATTTAAACATTCAACATGACTTCCGTCACGAGTAAAGATGAACTTGGCAAAAGCAAAAGCTTACCAACACATTGTTAAAGCATTGCTCGGTCGAACTCGCAAGCATTGCTATCTCAAGCTTGTTGTCAAGTTTAGTTTCCAAAACTATAAGTCTTGATTTCTAGTCTACTTATAGCTAAGTCTCAGACTAGGATAGAAAGTGTAGTTGAGCTCTAGACTTCACGGCGTTCATCATGAAAAGACGAAGAACTACTCAAGGAACTGGTGGATCTTCATCGACAAAAAGGTATTTGGAGACTTGAACTTATCTATCACTCAAAAGTCTATATACTCTATCTCCTATCTTGAGACAAAAGTCGTATTGCTATATAGACTTCGATTATATACAATTGCTATTTCGAGCCGAGTTTATCTCGCTTATCTATTTCTTGAAATATGTGTTAGTAAGCTTTCGCTTTGGCCAAGTTCATCTTTACAAGTGACGAAAGTCATGTTGATTATTTCAATATCTTGAAAATTTATTTGATGAAAAATAGTATGTGAATAACCTCTATTTAACATCTTCTAAGAATGTTTTGTTGATTGAAATAAAGTGTTTAGAACATGTAACAATCTTTGGATATAAGAATATAATGTGTTCGCGCATTAGTGTATAAGTCAAAAAACCGGGAACTAAATGTATGCATACTTGTGTGTGTACTAAATGGTTGATGGAGACTGGGTAAGTATGCGTACCCGAACACATACAAGCGGAAGTTCATGTCCGTGAATTTCTGATGAGTTTGGAAATCAAAACCAACTCAATCCGGTTACCTAAGTATGCGTACCCGTACGCATACTGGCGGAAAGTTCATGTACGTAAATTTCTGCGTAGTTTGGAAACCAAAACAAACTGAAATCCGGTTACTTAAGTACGCATACCCGTACGCATACTTAAGTGTGTTACTTTCTAAAATTGGTTTGTTCATGAACTAAAACATTCATATATTAAGGAATGCAATTTGCAAACCGTGGCTATAATGTTCATGAATCGATTCGAGTGAATCAAAACCGATTTTGCTTCGATTGTGTCTTGTATACTTCTATAAGATCTAAGCAATTTAACAACTCTCGAACTAGTTCATTTGAGTCATTTGGACTATTTATGGTGATGATTAATAAGGTTGATATGAAAGTGCTCATATGGCTAACCATTGGTTAACTACTGTTGAACCAACTAAGTGTACACGTTTAGTTACGGTTACTCAAACCTAATTGACGTATATTTCATTTGTGTATAACAAGCTAAGTTCGATCTAATGGTTGAAAGATATTATCCTTAATCTAATCAGGTTTTCATCTAACGGTGAATATTGAATGCTTTGTTACTAAGGTAACCTAGATTGCAAACCCTGATTTGGAGACTATATAAAGAAGAACTCTAGAAATTGGGAAACCTAATCCCCACACCTCCTATGTGATACTAGTTGTATAAGCTAGAGTCGATTCTCCTTTAACCTTAGGTTTCTACCGAGACCCTGTAGGTTAACGACTTGAAGACTTCATTGGGATTGTAAAGCCAGACCCAACTATTTTCTCTGTAGTTTCGTGATCTGATCTTGCTATTTCTATCGTGATTGAGTGCAATCGTAAGATTGACTTGAGATTAATTTCTACGATAGGCAAGATAGAAAAGTAGTCACAAACATCTTCTTCTTATCGTTTGTGATTCCGCAATATCTTGTTTCGCTAGTCGATTAAGATTATTGTTAGGTGATTGATAATTCTAGGTTATTCTTCGGGAATATAAGTCCGGGTTATCGATTGGTTCTTGGTCACCTTGATTTATCAAAAGACAGAACAAAACTCGTAGGTTTTTCTGTGGGAGACAGATTTATCTATTCTTGTAGACTTTTCTGTGTGATACAGATTTGTTTATTAAAGTTTTCGACTTTGGGTCGTAGCAACTATTAGTTATGGGTGAGATCAGCTAAGGGAATCAAGTGCATAGTATCATGCTGGGATCAGAGACGTAAGGAGCACAACTGTACCTTGAATTAGTGTGAGATTGATTGGGGTTCAACTACAGTCCAGACTGAAGTTAGTTTGTAGTAGGCTAGTGTCTGTAGCGGCTTAATACAATGTGTGTTCAATCTGGACTAGGTCCCGGGGTTTTTATACATTTGCGGTTTCCTCGTTAACAAAACTTATGGTGTCTGTGTTATTTCTTTTCCCCATTATATTTTGTTATATAATTTAAATATCACAGGTTTTGCATTGTATCGATCAATTGGTAAATCCAACCTTTGGTTGTTGATTGAAATTGATTGATCCTTGAACATTGGTCTTTGGTACCGTTCACGTTATTTCTCTTGTATTCAATCAGACTCGCAGATTTCTATTTTGTTGAGTTAGGATTGAATCGAGAAATTGAGATATAACTCTTTGATATACTTTTTGTTAAGATTGAGTCTGACTGTCTAGTTGATTCTATTAAAAGTATATTGGAGTTAGTCCATACAGATTGCTAAGCGATATATTGGGTGAGGTTGTTAGACCCCCGCTTTTTCAATTGGTATCAGAGCAGGCAAACACGTTAAAGACCTCATAAGTCTGTGTTTGTAGCAATCTGATTATTATAGACGAGTCTATCTTTAATAATGTATCAGGTCAGAAATCACCAGATGATTTTCAAATCTTGAATTCACCTGAGAGAACTGTCACATCTGAGTCCATATCTAAACATTCTCTGAATGTAGAAACTATTGATTAGGAAAGACGCCTAGAAGAACAGTTGGATGAACTTTCTGATGAAGGTGATTCAGATGTTGATAGAGATGTTGATAAGGACGTCTCAGTGTATGTTAAATTTTTGGATTCGTTGAAAATTAAGAAGATCACAACTTCTCATGTCACACCTCTTCTGACTCCTCTCTATCGTGAAAACAAGAAATTAAAAAGGATTTACGGAGGTCTTTATGGTTGGAATCGCTCTTGCGAATCGATCCTTAAAGATTCCGAGGAAAACCTGAGTAGAAAGTCACTTGAATGTGATAATGTTTATCAAAAATACTTCTTGTTGGAAGAGAAACTTGCAGAAACTGAAGCAAGGATTAACTCTCAGCAAACAAGTTTTGATGACATAGAAAGCGCTTTTATCGCTCGAGGAAAACTTCTTGTTCTGATTTAGCTGCTGCTCCTGATAAAATCAAGATGTTGGAAGATGAATTGAAAAAGTTCAATACTAGTTCAAGCAAATTAACCACTATTTTAGGAGCAAGTAAAAATCATCGTGATACACGAGGATTGGGCTATAAGGGAATAGATGCTCCAAGTATTAGCAAAGAGGTAAAATTTGTCAAGGCTAGTGATCTTCTCAACAAAAGGTTTCCACTGATGGAAAAAGTGAAATACCTTCACCGGCAGTTAAGGTTCAAAAGAGAAAAGTATATCAACCCCCAAAGTCAGCACACATGAATCGAGGTAAGAACATTCCCTATGTTTGCCACTATTGCGGAAATAAAGGTCACCTGGAGAGGAGATGTCGTTTCCGTATAAGGAATGAAAAACTTCATTATGTTCTTGTTTCGGCATCACTAGAAGTTATGAAACCAAGATCATATGTTAAGACTAATCCCCTTAACGTTACAGGTTTTAACTGTCCAACATTTAGGCAAAGGAATCAGTGTTGTGATAAACCTATATTTTCCTATAAACGTCATATGAATCCTTTTCACAATCGTAATGGTTATCAAAAGGATTACTTCGTAAATACGAAGACAAGATCCGATGCTCCTAATTGGAGAAATACTAACTTGCAAAAGAATAATCAATCCAATTTTCTTCGGAGAATTCTAGAAGAGAGTAATGGGAAGAAGGTTCCGATTGTTCCTAAACGCACTCAAATGTGGATACCAAAGAAAATCAATGATGTTTTGAGTGTGAAAAGGAATAATCTCCCAGAAAATTCCATGACTATGGAGAAGGCAGTATCCATGATGTTGGAACTTAAAAAGTTCTTTGGAAAGGTGGATTTGGATGTGAAAGGTTCTAAAAGCGATATCTTTCATGATAATCCAAAAGTCACTTGTGGTGAGCAAGAAATTGTTCACCTCAACACAACTTGATTGTGTTGTAAGTGCATCCTCACCACGGAATGCCCTGCTATGTATACGGTGAGGGAAGCACGAGAATTGGGGCGTACATGTCTATAAACTTGAGCAAGATTTGTGTTTTTATCATTTGCTTAGAGTACTTATAATGATCCATTTACCTTGCTTATCGTTTATTTCTACCTAACTTGATATGTGTTTAAGGTTCTTAAATGTTTAGGTTTGAAAATAGCAGTTCGGGATGTTTGGACTTCATGGTACACATACCAGGTATGCATACCATCATTTAAAATCAAAATCTAGAGGTTTTAGTACGCATACCCGTTTGCATACTGCTCCAGGTCACGAAAATTCGTTTGCAAACCCGTATGCATACTGGCCTATAGATGTCAATTTTCGGTAAACTTATGTTGGTCGTAACTTCTTCGTCCGAACTCGGAATGACCTCATTCTTTTTGTATTCTCTTCCTCTTTAAATTCTCTTGAAAACGGAGGTGATAATTCCTAAATTTGGAAGAGTTAAGATTGATCTTTGTCCCGACTCTTGTTTTTGAGTGTTTTGCTCCGTTTCATCGCTCTTGTTCCACTTCTCTTGGACTTGGGCACTTGGATTCTTGGAGTAATTCTCTTTTAAGCTCATTTGTATCTTTTACAAGAATGTTGTTGGTGAATCACAAAGAAGGAAGTTCAAGAATGGGCAGTAGTACGTATTACTATGGGATTCTTGAATGTTCACAATCATCTTTTGTGAACTATGGTGCATGGTTGATAATGACTTTGTATGTTCTTCTTTGTTAAGAAAATCTTTTTGTACGCCTTTGGTAGCTGTTCTTGGTGTAAATCCGTGCGAAAAAGATTGATTCTACCTCTAAGGACAAATCATCTTGTATGTGCATTACGAGTTTGTCTGTTTGTCTAGGAAAGCTTCTTATGAGAATTTTATTCTTGTGCTTTTAAGAAGAATAACTAGAGTTTGGAATAGCCATTATTGTGATTACTCATAGCTATGTCCAACGTTTTCAACTTCAATGTTTTTAGATTTATTTATTTAAATTCTAAAGTTTGTTTGGAAAATGATTTTTGCAGTACTAATCTTTATGTTTTTATATATTGCAATTTATTATGGGATATGTGTATTTGCGTCCGTGAACTATGATTGTCCCATATGTTGTCAAAAGTTAAGTTTTTCGTATGTCGATATGCAACTATTGATAAAAGAATGAATGAACTTTTGACAAAAACAAAAGTTAAGTCTTTTATGTCATTATGCAAATATTGATGGAAGAAAGGATGAGCTTTTGTTTACAAAGATTAAGTCTATTATATGTCATTGTGCAAATAGCGATGAAAGATAGAATGAATCTTTGTTTATTCCACAGTATTGATCTTCCCTGATCCATATTTTTATGTATATACTGTGCGGCTCCGTAAGTTTTCTTATGTTGAGCATTTTTTAACTAGACTAATCATGGGTTCTCTTGTGATTGATTTAGTTGAGTATTCCGGTTGAATTAATCATGGGTTCACTTGTGGTTAATTAAATTGAGTATTTTGGATACAAATTCATATTTTTATGAGATTTGTTAATATCCAAAGAAGTCCTTCTTTTCTTGTGAAAGTAAGGTCGCTCTTGTTGTTCTTTCAGGAATGACATTTTATGGGGGAGAGTTCTTAATTGAACTTGTGCTTAATTTCCAAATCTTTGTGGGGAGTGCGGCTATGGAATATTATAGGGGTTATCTTGTATCTTTATAAACTCCTTGATGAATGCATTTAGTTTCGACTATATGATTGCATCTAAAAAGTTGATATGTGCTTTCTTTTGGTCATGAAGTGTCTCTATGGAAATTTCATTAGGATCCCACTAGTTTTCGTACCTTTCCCAATTTTATTGACAAAAAGGGGGAGAATTAATATGTAGTTCACACTACAAATACATATGGTTTTAAGATCATTATGTAAGGGGGAGTGGTTTTCATTTGAGATGAAGTATTGACTAAGGGGGAGTGATACATTTCACCATAGTATTGTTGTCAAAGTTATGATAAATTGAACTTTGATGCTGTGTAATAATACTATGACACTGTGTAATAATGATTGAGAACTTTTGTTTTCTCATTGTTATGGCTACGGATCTTCAACAACGGTGATGCTGCATTGAATATCTTTGGAATCGTTGGAGTACTTGGAAGTGACGAAGATTTCGAGTAATGTTGAATAACCAAGGAGATCATGCATGTGGAAGAGAAGCTACAAATTTTATTTATTTTGTATTCCATATTTATTGATAGTTTTGTCACTAAAATTGACAAAGGGGGAGATTGTTAGAGCATTTCTCGGTCGAACTCGCAAGCATTGCTATCTCAAGCTTGTTGTCAAGTTTAGTTGCCAAAACTATAAGTCTAGATTTCTAGTCTACTTATAGCTAAGTCTTGGACTAGGATAGAAAGTGTAGTTGAGATCTAGACTCCATGGCGTTCATCATACAAAGACGAAGAACTACTCAAGGAACTGGTGAATCTTCATCGACAAAAAGGTATGTTGAGACTTGAAATTATCTATCACTCAGAAGTCTATCTACTCTATCTCCTATCTTGAGACAAAAGTCGTATTATTATATAGACTTCGATTATACACAATTGCTATCTCGAGCCGAGTTTATCTCGCTTATCTATTTCTCGAAATATGTGTTGGTAAGCTTTCGCTTTTGCCAAGTTCATCTTTACAAGTGACGAAAGTCATGTTGATTGAAAATTTCTTTGATGAAAAATAGTGTGTGAATAACCTCTATTTAACATCCTCTAAGAATGTTTCAATGATTGAAATAAAGAGTTTAGAACATGTAACCATCTTTGGATATTAGCATATAATGTGTTCGCGCATTAGTGTATAAGTCAAAAAACTGGGAACCAAATGTATGCATACTTGTGTGTGTACTAAATGGTTGATGGAGATTGGGTAAGTATGCGTACCCGTACGCATACTGGCGGAAGTTCACGTCCGTGAATTTCCGATGAGTTTAGAAATATAAACCAACTCAATCCGGTTACCTAAGTATGCGTACCCATACGCATACTGGCGGAAAGTTCACATTCGTGTATTTCTGCTGAGTTTGGAAACAACAACAAACTCTAATCCGGTTACTTAAGTACGCATACTTAAGTGTGTTACTTTCTAAAATTTGTTTGTTCATGAAATAAAACATTTATATATTAAGGAATGCAATTTGCAAACCGTGGCTATAATGTTCATGAATCGATTCGAGTGAATCAAAACCGATTTTGATTCGATTGTGTCTTGTATACTTCTATAAGATCTAAGCAATTGAACAACTCTCGAACAAATTCATTTGAGTCATTTGGACTAGTTATGGTGAAGATGAATAAGGTTGATATGAAAGTGCTCAAATGGCTAACCATTGGGTAACTACTGTTGAACCAACTAAGTGTACACGTTTAGTTACGGTTACTAAAACCTAAATGACGTATATTTCATTTGTGTATAACAAGCTAAGTTCGATCTAACGGTTGAAAGATATTAGCCTTAATCTAATAAGGTTTTCATCTAACGGTGAATATTGAATGCTTTGTTACCAAGGTAACTTAGATTCCAAACCCTGATTCGGAGACTATATAAAGGAGAACTCTAGCAACTGGGAAACCTAATCCCCACACCTCCTGTGTGATACTAGTTGTATAAGCTAGAGTCGATTCTCCTTTAACCTCAGGTTTCTATCGAAACCCTGTAGGTTAACGACTTGAAGACTTCATTTGGATTGTGAAGCCAGACCCAACTATTTTCTCTTTAGTTGCGTGTTTTGATCTTACTTTTACTATCGTGATTGAGTATTATCTTTGCTAAGATTTGTTTGAGACTTATCTCCAATAGGTAATATTAAAAGTAGTTGCGTGATCTGATCTTGTTGTTTCTATCGTGATTGAGTTCAATCGTAAGATTGTCTTGAGATTAATTTCTCCGATAGGCAAGATAGAAAAGTAGTCACAAACATCTTAGTCTCATCGTTTGTGATTCTGCAATATCTTGTTTCGCTAGTCGATTAAGATTATTGTGAGGTGATTGATAATTCTAGCCTATTCTTCAGGAATATAAGTCCGGGTTATCGATTGGTTCATGTTCACCTTGATTTATCAAAAGAGGGAATAAAACTCGTAGGTATTTCTGTGGGAGATAGATTTATCTATTATTGTAGACTTTTCTGTGTGATACAGATTTGTTTATTAAAGTTTTCGACTTTAGGTCGTAGCAACTCTTAGGTGCGGGTGAGATCAGCTAAGGGAATCAAGTGCGTAGTATCCTGCTGGGATCAGAGACGTAAGGAGCACAACTGTACCTTGAATCAGTGTGAGATTAATTGGGGTTCAACTACAGTCCAGACTGAAGTTAGTTTGTAGTAGGCTAGTGTCCGTAGCGGATTAATACAATGTGTGTTCAATCTGGACTAGGTCCCGGGGTTTTTATGCATTTGCGGTTTCCTCGTTAACAAAACTTATGGTGTCTGTGTTATTTCCTTTCCGCATTATATTTTGTTATATAATTGAAATATCACAGGTTATGCTTTGTATCGATCTTTGGTAAATCCAACCTTTGGTTGTTGATTGAAATTGATTGATGCTTGAACATTGGTCTTTGGTACCGTTCAAGTTATTTCTCTTGTATTCAATACGACTCACAGATTTCTATTTGGTTGAGTTAGGATTGAATCGAGAAATTGAGATATAACTCTTTGATATACTTTTTGTTAAGATTGAGTCTGACTGTCTAGTTGATTCTCTTAAAAGTATATTGGAGTTAGTCCATACAGATTGCTAAGCGAAATATTAGGTGAGGTTGTTAGACCCCTGTTTTTTCACACATATTTCGAGAAATAGATAAGCGAGATAAAATCGGCTCGAAATAGCAAATGTGTTAATCGAAGTCTATATAGCAATACGACTTTTGTCTCAAGATAGGAGATAGTGTAGATAGACTTTTGAGTGATAAATAACTTCAATTCTCCACATACCTTTTTGTCGATGAAGTTCCACCAGTTCCTTGAGTAGTTCTTCGTCTTTGTATGATGAACGCCGTGGAGTCTAGAGCTAAACTACACTTACTATCCTAGTCTGAGACTTAGCTATAGTAGACTAGAAATCAAGACTTATAGTTTTGGCAACTAAACTTGACAAACAAGCTTGAGATAGCAACGCTTGCGAGTTCGACCGAGCAGTGCTCTAACAGATTATGTAGTTGAGCATTAGACTTCACGGCGTTCATCAATTGAACACAAAGAACTACTAAGGAGAGCTTGTGGAACTTCATCAACAAAAGGTATGTGGAGACTAAAACTCATCTATCACTTGGAAAGTCTATTTCTACTCTATCTCCTATATTGAGACAAAAGTCGTATTACTACATAATATTCGATTATGCACATTTGAGATTTCGAGCTGAGTTTAACTCGCTTATATATTTCTCGAAATATGTGTTAGTAAGCTTTCGCTTCAACCAAGTTCATCTTATATTCTTGACGAAAGTCAAAAGATGATCATGTGAAAATCACAGAGTAACATCTTACATGGTTTGTGTAATATAATCATTTGGTGTAGACTTGGAATGTTTCGTAATGATTATTTTAATAACTTGAAAATTGCTTTGATGCTAATAGTTCGTGAAAACATCTATTGTCATCCTCTAAGAATGTTTTAATGATTGAAATAGAGTTTTAAGCACTTAACCATCATTGGATTATGAACACAATATGCGTGCTTGCATATATGTGATCCATGACCGGAACTATAGTATGCTTACCTGTTAGTTGTGAAATTATGGGAGCCTAAGTACACATACCCGTACACGTACTGGTGAAGGGTTTGGGTCCGGGAATTTCTGTTGTGTTTTGAAGTATGCGTACCCGTTTGCATACTGGCGAACCCAAACGCAGTCTGGCTACTTTAAATATGTTTACCCGTTTGCATACTTGAGTGGTTAAAGTTCTAAAATCGGTTTGTTCATGAACTAATACATTTATATAATTAGGAATGCATTCTATGCAAACCGTGTCTATAATATTCATGAATTGATTCGAGTGAATCAAAACGATTTTGCTTCAATTGTGTTCTTATATACTTCTATGAGAATATAGCAATTGAACAACTCTATAACTAGTTTCATTTGAGTCATTTGAACTAGTTGTGGTTAAGATGAATAAGGTTGATATGAGAGTGTTCATATAGCTAACTTTGGTTAACTACTGTTGAGCCAACCTAGTATACACGTTTAGGTACGGTTACTCAAACCTAAATGAAGGTACATTTCATTTTTGTATAACAAGCTAAGTTCGATCTAACAGTTGAAAGATATTAGCTTGAATCTAATCAGGTTTTCATCTAACGACGAATATTGAATGCTTTGTTACCAAGGTAACTTAGATTGCAAACCCTGATTTGAAAACTATATAAGGGAGAACTCTAGCAACTGGGAAACCTAATCCCCACACCTTCTGTGTGATACTAGTTACGACTAGAGTCGATTCTCCTTTAACCTTAGGTTTTTCACGAAAAATAGTTTGTGAATAACAACTGTATAACATCCTCTAAGAATGTTTCAATGATTAAAATGAGAGTTTAGAATATATAACCTTGAATGGATACAAAAATTGTATGTGAACTCATACTTGTGTAAGTCCAAAATCCTTGAACCAAAGTATGCGTACTTTGTTGGTTTAGGATGACCGGAGCTAAGTTCGCGTACCCGTACTCGTACTGCCGGAAGTTCACATCCCGTGAATTTGTGATTGAGTTTGTGAACTGAAAAACAAGCTCAATCCGGGTACTTAAGTATGCGTACCGGTATGCGTACTTGAGTGGGTTATTTTATAAAAACGGTTTATTCGTGAACTAATACATTTATAAATTAAGGAATGCATATTTGCAAACCGTGGCTATAATGTTCATGAATTGATTCGAGTGAATCAAAATCGTTTTTTCTTCGATTGTGTCTTTTATACTTCTATGAGATCTAAGCAATTGAACAACTCTCTAACTAGTTCATTTGAGTCACTTGAACTAGTTATGGTGAAGATGAATAAGGTTGATATGAAAGTGCTCATATGGCTAACCATTTGTTAACTATTGTTAAACCAACTAGGTGTACACGTTTAGGTACGGTTACCCAAACCTAAATGAACGTGCATTTCATTTTTCAATAACAAGCTAAGTTCGATCTAACGGTTGAAAGATATTAGCTTGAATCTAATCAGGTTTTCATCTAACGGTGAATATTGAATGCTTTGTTACCAAGGTACCTTAGATTGCAAACCCTGATTTGGAGACTATATAAAGGAGAACTATAGCAACTGGGAAACCTAATCCCCACACCTCATGTGTGATACTAGTTGTATAAGCTAGAGTCGATTCTACTTTAACCTTAGGTTTCTATCGAGACCATGTAGGTTAACGAAGACTTCATTGGGATTGTGAAGCCAGACCCAACTATTTTCTCTGTAGTTGCATGTTTTGATCTTACTTTTACTATCGTGATTGAGTATTATCTTTGCTAAGATTTGTTTGAGATTTATCTCCAATAGGTAAGATTAAAAGAAGTCACAAACATCTTCGTCTCATTGTTTGTGATTCCACAATATCTTGTTTCGCTTCCATACGATTAATGTTATTGTGAGGTGATTGATAATACTAGGATGTTCTTCGGGAATATAAGTCCGTTTTATCAATTGGTTCCTGTTCACCTTGATTTATCAAAAAACGGAACAAAACTCGTAGGTATTTCTGTGGGAGACAGATTTATTTATTCCAATAGACTTTTCTGTGTGAGACAGATTTGTTTATCAACTCTTCCACTTTGGTTCATAGAAACTCTTGGTTGTGGGTGAGATCAGCTAAGGGAATCAAGTGTGAAGAATCCTGCTGGGGTTCAGAGACGTAAGGAGCATAACTGTACCTTGATCAATGTGAGATTGATTAGGGCTCAACTACATTCCAGTCCGAAGTTCATTGGTAGTAGGCTAGTGTCTGTAGCGGCTTAATACAGTGTGTGTTCAATCTGGACTAGGTCCCAGGGTTTTTCTGCATTTGCGGTTTCCTCGTTAATAAAATTTCTGGTGTCTATGTTATTTATTTTTTCGCATTATATTTTGTTATATAATAGAAATATCATAGGTTGCGCGTTAAGTTCAATCAGTTCTTGAATCCGACCTTTGGGTTGTTGATTGAATTGATTGACACTTGGATATTGGTTTGTGATACCGTCCTAGTTATTTCTCTAATTCAATTGGGCTCGCAAATTCCTTTTTTTTTTATTGCAGATTGAATTGAGAAATTGAGATATAACTCTTTGATATACTTTTCTAAAGATTGAATCTGGCTGTCTAGTTGATTCTCTTGAAAGTATATTGGAGTTTGTCTATTCAGATTGCCGAACGAAATACTGGGTGTGGTTGTTATACCCCCGCTTTTTCAGGTTATACACCGGAAAACGTAACATTCACGTTGGCTTGGTGTTTTATGAGAGACAAGAAGGATTATAATTATATTTGGACATCAAAATGATTGAAGTTACTCTTCCAGTGAAATGATCTTCCAAGGGTCATAATAACCGACAATGATGATGCATTAATAACCTCGATTTCCGATGTTTTCTAGAATGCACAATTTCCTTTGTACATTCCATACAATGAACAATGTGAAAAAACATTGTCATGCAATTATTGAAACACAAAAGACGGATATTAAAAAGTCAAATAAAGAAGCACTTAAGGAAGAAGTTCGCATAAGCCAACTATCACGGGAACAACAAGAGGAAGAGAGAAAAAGGAAAAAAAAAAAATATACGAAGAACACAAAGGAAAATCATGTAAAATGGTTGAGTTTTTTTTAAGAGATTGGGATTCTTGGGTTTGGTCCATCACTAAGAATAGATATCAATACAATTTGAAGAAGTTTATTACCCGGTGGAATGATAGATAGGTGCCCACATGTGATCTCTTATTATAGGAACCAATGGTTGGATTAATAGAGAGAGAAATTTGTACGTGCATGGAAATATACATTATGGAAATGAAGCCACTAGTATTCGGAGTCCGCTCACGACCGATTGAAAAAGATCGTTGATTCGAATTAAGGAAATGTTGTTACGGTGACGAAGGTGATGGAAAAATACTTCAAAGATTATATTGATAGAATCAATACAGTATTCCAAAAAAGCAATGGGAGGATGCACTTCACCAAATCGACGGTTTTGAGACATATATAGATGTTGCCTTCATTTTTTGAGACACATATAAGTGTCTCAATTTTGGCGTAGGAAATGTTTTGCGACGGATTTAAAGACGCTTATAAACGTCTCTTAATTAATTTTTGAGACGTTTGTATGTGTCGCATAAATGTTTACCGACAGTTCGGTAAGTGAACCAAATTTACTTTTCTGGTCATTTAAAGCGACACAAAAATTAATTGAGAGACACTTATATCCGTCTCAAATAAAAATCATAGTTACAAAAATATATATTTAAAATTTCCTGCACCTGTACATTTGGTTTCCTGCACCAGAATACAGGTATCTAGCCACTCCATTCCCAATCAAATATGAAACCATTATTCAATCAATTCTATTATCACATATAAATCCATCCATACAATCAATCAATACAATTACAGATGTAAGATGACTGAATATTAACAAAATAAACTATGGATAACAGGTCTGTCTCCACAATTTGGGATCAAAGTTGAGCATATTTTGGGTTTCTTGTTCAATCAATGTCACCGGACTTCATCATGCATATGCAGTGGATACATTTTCTATAAGAATTTAAGAAATTACCTACAGCTTGTTCACTCAAATCATTATGCTTATCCAACTTTGTCTTCTTGATTTCCTTATAATGCCACCTGAAGTAAATGGAACATCTCTAGGAGTCAGTATACATACCAAAGAACAAAAACAAAAACAGGACAAGATCAAATGGGGACAATTTACGGACATATACCTTTACTGGAGCATCATGTTCCGATCTTTTCCACTTTTGTTTAGTCCAGCACCACCTAACATAAAGTATTTCTTTTCTTCTTCTGAAGATTTTCCAAGTCAGTCTGAAAAGAGACATAATAAAAATGATCAGACCTGGTGCTATATGTAAAGTAAAAAGGTCAAAAGGAAGTTTTCAGTTCTGAAAGTGGATTAACAGTTGTGGAAACATACAGCAAATCAATATCCCCAATGATGTGAAATAGGTATGTTAAAATCCAGATTCAGATTCAAATATTTCAAATTTTATTGGTTGAAGCAACTGAATGGATTAGTTATATGTGGATGGATTGCTTTATGTTAAGTGGTAACAGAATGGTCAAGCTTCTAAAACAATTATTGTACTTAAACAATTACTGTACTAACTTCAAGATAAGAAAGTATATATTCATACCTGATCATATTCTTTAAGTTGTTCCTTGGGTTGCTTCAAAGGCTTAGCGTTTACACCTACAAACAAGGAAATTTCTAAATCAGATCAAGGGGATCCTTATCAAGAACATCATAGATGAATAGATGATTTTAATAATTTTACCTGGCTTGAAAGATATGATTCGATCTGTGATTACTAGTAACAGATACTAAAACTAGACATGTTACACAAATTTCAAATACGGTATTCTTGAGTAAAACACACAATTTTAATTGTTTGGAAGTAAAAGTATCAATTAAGATGCTAGAAAACAAATTCTCCGGCTCTGCACCCACCAAAATTTTTAGGATTGCATCTACTTGATCTTTTTCTTTGGCCTTAACTGCAGTTCAAACAAGAAAATGAAGGCACAAGTTTTAGCATCATCATAAAGAATATCAGAAACCATACATACCACAAATGGAAATAAATCTAGTAAAATTAAAGCCAGTTTCTTGTATCCAGTAATCAGTAACTTTTTCTATTTTTTTTCCATGATATAAAACTCAGTTGATTTGCTATTCTTTTTCATGATATAAAGTCTAACCTTGTTCAATAAAATGCTTCATAGAATATGAAATCGAATTTGACTAGGGAGAATAAGAGGGGGGAACTAACCGAAGACCAACAATGATACTTAAGACGGAAATCTTGTTGAGTCTGACTTTGGGTCCTCCAAACTCCCATATGTAGTTCCTTACATTTACATAAGACAACTTTGATTATGATAGAAATATAATGTTTAAGTGTAAAAAGTTCTCAGTGTGCAATCATACCAGACCTCTGACTAGAGTAACTACGTCAAGGTTAAGCGATAGAAAACTTCTCGAGTCTCTGACAGCAATAGCAGTAACCTGTTTAATCCTGTGGTGGTAAACATCCATGTTCTACAACAGAGTGATAGTGACCTGGCACAACAAAAACTACTGATTAGCGAAAGAGTTCAAATAAAATATGATACAGAGAGTTGGAAGTCACAGATATACATGTGTTATCGTCACTTGGTCCCTTAAGAATTATAAATCAGCAATAAGGACCTCTATGCTTGCTTTAGCATTATCGAGATTCTTTTGGAGAAGTGCACTGGCCTAGAAATATTAGCTTAGAAGTTAGTATACATTGATTTTTGTTGATCTAAATACTCGGTGTATTGAAATTCTGCTATAATACATGTGCTTGCAGAAAATATGGTCCCACTTTGTTGATGTCGGCTCCATAAGTGAACTCATGCAAAATGGACAACTAAATGCCGCCTCCTTTGGTAGTGGTTTTGGGGGCGCAACCTGGGGCGTTACCACAGGCTTCACAACACACTTTTTCTGCCAGATGAGATGTTTTCAGTCAGTTATTTCTTTCTCTTTTCTACATTAATGTGCACTCAAACATGTACATCATTCGATGGTATGTATATATATATATGTGTGTGTGTGTGTGTGTGTTAGAGAATAGCTCGGTTGAACCCACCAAGCGTTGGTATGTCAAGTTTGGTTGTCATATTTTAGTGAGTAAAAACTCATCTAAGAGTCGCTTGATTATGTACTAGAGACAACTTCGTTTAGGTTAGACTAGAAAGTCTAAGAATATTAAGATATACAAGTATTACTCGAAGACCTGAAGAACGTGAAGAAGTAACGAGCTACAACGACGACATCTTCCTTCCTGTTGTGGTTAGTAATATTGACTTGAATTGTTTCATTCCTAACGTATCTTTCAAGTCGTGTTATATTGAAAACATAACTGCGAAGCTGGGTATGGATATATTACTCTAGTAGTGAGACATGATCACATGATCATAATATTAGGGAATTAGACTATGATATCTTTTGAACTTCGTAGATATGACATCGACATAATCTTATGAATGATGTTATGATTATGTGAATGGGTAATAGTGAAGATTTCATCCTAGGAAATAATGTTTTACATTTGTTTAAAGGAAGTACATTCATGAACTTGTTATATGAATTGAAAAGAAATCGCTAGGCTTATTGGTACGGCTATTCATTGCAAATCTTTGGATTACCAATATGTGTAAGATGGTAGAACCGATCGTAACTTTGTTATGTATCTTGGTACAACTAATCACAATGCCTGACTTATGATTTTGTAAGACTAGTTTTGATTAATTAGTGTAACCGATCCTAAGTAATCACCTGAGATTGTATGATCGATATTTGTAATTGGTGTGACCGATCACAGAGAGTTGTGTAATCGATCCTTCTAATTGGTGTAACCGGTCCTAGTAATTGGTGTAACCGATCCTAGTGACCGATCACAAGCAATACCATGAGTATATGGTAACCGGTCCTGGTAATTGATGTAACCGATCCTGGTAACTGATGTAACCGGTCCTGGTAACTTGTGTGACCGATCACAAGTGCTTCCATATGAAGGTATAACCGATCCTAGTGATTGGTAGAACCGATTGAACCTATGTATGTGATTTGATATTTGATCAATCACATAGTTGTCTTAGAATACAGATGAACCAATTCTAAACTTGTTTGGAAGTGTGGTATAATCGATTCCAAGATTGTAAATATGAAAGAGGATTTACAAAGAAGAGATGTCAACATACTTTGAACACGTACAGTAACTCTTTTCTTTTATTATTCAAAGATATTCCTTAGTACTCAAGGAGATCCTGTAATGAAATAAATTAAGAATCTTTTAATTAAGGTTGTTAGTTTTATATGCTTTAATTACCAGCAATTAAATGCATATCTAGAAAATAAAAATTAGTAATGTGCATTTACTAATTGGAGATTTTCTATTGAGAGATTTCGGAAAATATTGGAAAAAGCATTTACTGGAATTATGAAAACCGAATGGGAATTTATTGCATATCTTGAGAATACTTTCGGTTTTGGAGATTCCTTGGTGTCCAAACTTCCTTGGACTATAAATACCTAAGTTTTCATTTCTAGCAAACTATCCTAAGAGCCAGGCAAACTTCATCTTTTTGTTGTTTCTGGTGGAGCCGTCTATTCGGAGAGGAAAGTACCCTAATTAGGTGAAATCTCTTACGACCGCTCGTTTAAAGACTTCCATGGGATCAAAAAGCACTGCGAGTACCATTGGTGGGAAACTAGATAATGCAGTGTTATTAGTTTTCTATTGATTTGATTGACTAACGGTTGTTGAGACTCTGATTGCACCTAGTTTGTTTATTCTTGAGAATCCTCTCTTCTGATATAAGATTCATTCAAACTAGATCGAAGTTTCGACGGGATCTTTAGAACTGTTTGTAGATCTAAAGACATCTTGTGATAATCCATTATTAACAGACTTTGTTATGTGCGTGATTGATCACAAAAGATTCAAGTGGTGTTGTGCAGGTTTTAATTGAAGATTAAAGAAGATTTGAAGACGAAAAAGATTTCTTATTGGTTTCTCACATCTTTGTGTTGCACAAACCTTGATCGGCTGGGATCCAACTAGAATCGGATTTATTCGATTGATAGTTGCGTGAGATCGACATTCACAATATATCTCTTTGAGATTTATTTGGATTGAGTATGGTTCTAAACTTGACTGCTTTGGTAGTTATTGGATAGATTGATATAACCAGGCAAAGAAGTTTATTAGCTTAAACGGAAGAGGCTTTGCATATGACTTGAGATATCTTTATCTGGAAAGAATCAATAGAGTTGTTACCAAACAGATTTGTTCTTCATTTACTGTTTGAAATACGATCCAAAGGAATTGTTCCAGTGCGTGCACTCATCGAAGTCGGAATAAATACGATCCAAAGGAATTGTTCCAGTGCGTGCACTCATCGAAGTCGGAAGCGCAGGGATATTGAGGAAACTGAGTGAATTAGGGGTAGTTGCTTGGTCTCAACTATACGAAGTTGGTTTATATTTTGTATAGCGGCTTAATCCTGAGAGTATTCAATTCTGGACTTGGTCCTAGGGGTTTTCTGCATTTGCGGTTTCCTATCATGGGGTTTATACGAAGTTGGTTTATATTTTGGTTGGTCTAAATGCAAAACCATTTTTTTACATCCGTGACAAATGAAAAGTCTGGAATGTTTGAGAATCATCAACATGAAAAAGCATATTTGGGGTACTAAGCCTTCCCCAATATGAATTTTGTTAGCTATACAAAGGCAACCACATACAAAACATCAAGACCCTTGTTGTCAAATCAGACAATCAAGGAGTGATAATCTAATATTCAATATGAGCTACTTATACAATACAGTGATAAATAATGCTTACTATCATGGGGTGGGGTTGCTGGTCTCTTGGAAGTAATTAAAATTTCCAGGTTCCTTCTTGCCTTGTTTCTTCTCGCCTAACAAAAAAACAAACCATAGTACACAACAAGTCAAAATTAAAAAACACCAAAAAAAAAAAAAAAAAAAAAAAAAGTTCAAGCACATCACACTTCAGCAAAGCTCCTTGGAGATGAAATGACAACTTCATCATCAATAGCTTCAAGATCAATTGTCAAGGGTGGTGGTGCTAGTGGTTGTAGCAACATCCATGATCTTCCTCCACCTCCTTGTTGGATACACTCAACCAAAGTAGCAGTTGCCCTAATTTCATCAGGAGGTGTATCATTAAGGTCTATTTGTAAGGCACTTTTCCTTCTCCTAGTCTCCTTAGCATGACCCCTCGGTGTCCTCCTCGGATCGCGAGTATCCATACTGTAATAAAAATCCAACCTTTATATTAACCCCTCTCCCAGCTCACAAATAAAATCCCAGACTCAAAATCTTCAATGACAACACAAACAAGAAAATATCAAACAAATACTACCATTTTCAGTTGAACAAAAGGTTAAAATCAAAAATTAGATATTTAAACCCTTCAGAGACGGGACCAAAATTAAAAATATCACTTCATAAAATTGAAATTATAAGAACACCCATGCTTCAAAACTCTATGAAATCAACTAAACAAGCACGGAAATTGTAAAATCTAGAGAGAAGCATATCTTACGAACTATATTGCTCACAGATTAAGCTTAAATCGAACTCAAAAAATTTAATAAGGTTAGGCTTTTATACCTGAATCTTGTAGGTATGTGTACCTCAATCTTCCTCTGCAATTTCAAAATTAAAAATTAAAAATATAATTTCTAGAGTTTAGAAAATCAAAATATATGAATCTGTAAAATGGGTCTCATACCTGATATTAGGTTATTCAAACTCAGTAAAAACGAGTATTCATTTATGGTAACATGCTTAAAATAAGTTTTGGTCGATTTAGGGTTTGGAATCAGAAAAATAAGGAGAATAGATCTGAGTTCTAACATGCTTATTCATCTACAAAAGAGATTTTCGATCGATTTAGGTATGAATCTGGTTTTGATATATTGTAAAGAGGGGTTTGTATCTTGGTTTCTCTCACTCGATTTCTCTCTTTCGGTTTTAACTCTTTTGAGCCGAAGTGAAGAGAAGAGAATAAAGAAAGGAAGAAAGAAAGAAGGGAAAAGATAAGAAAAAGATAAGAAAAATCTTAAGAGTTAGAGTTTTATCAAAAGAAAGTTAATATTATTTTCTAAATTTAAAAACAAAAAAATATGTATTTAATATATTATCTAAATTTTTGAAATCCCAAATAAATGGGGGGAACCCAAAATAAATGGGGTGAACTGATGCTTATCATGTAAATTAAATTTCAAAATAATTTAGTGTGAGACAATGGGAATGTGAGAGGGAAATAATGTGAAAGAGATTAGAAAATTGGAAAAAGAGGGAATTTTGGTGTTTTGGAGGGAAATGTAATGGAATTAAAATGAAAAAGAAATGATAAATTGATGTATGTAAAAATATTCAAGACACCTGTAAAAAAAATTAAGACACATGAAAGAGTAGTTGAAAAATCAGAATTAAAGCAACTCATATTTTTAATTTGAGACTCTTATATGAGTGGAAGCACTAAAGACATGTATGTGTGTCTCGAACCCAAAAATCAAAATGTCTCAAATCAGGCCATATGGTGTAGTGATGGTGGTATCTTTGAGAGATGAAAAGTTGCTTTGGGAAATAGAATACAATGTGTCACATAAGGAAATAAGATATATGATGAAAGAATTAAATTATGAGAGAGAAAATGGTCGTCCAGGTGATGTTTGTATTTGTCATTCGGTGTCATTTTTTGGACTGCCGTGTCGTCTTATGCTTGTGAAGTATAGAGAGATGATACCTCTTGAGGCAATTGGTACGTTTTGCAAGCGACTCTCTTTTACCTCGCTTCCAACAGAAGTTGCCGGAGAATCACCATCGTATACTAAAGAAGCCATAGAAATCTTCAACACTTACTCACGTGAGAATTCGGCTACTTGACAATATGTACATAGTTGTACACATGTTAATTGCTTATGTGTACATGGTTTTGCACATGTTTATTATTAAGGTGTACGTAATTACACACAATGGTTATATATATGTTGATTGTTAATGTCTACGTAGTTGATTTTTAGGTATAAAATTGAGGGACTCATAAGCTCAAAATGGTAGAGCACCAATCCTTCACAAGGTTTGCGGAGGTTGATGGTTCAAATCCATCTGAGTTTGACTCAATGTTATGTTTATTCAATGTGGATAGCGTTATTGGTGCCTAAGTAGTCGATTCAAGTTGTATGTGTACAAACTGGTGCACCTTGTGTTGTCTGCATGAATATATGGCCTTCTTTGTGGGTGTGAATGTTGGATTTTATGGATTTTGTAGATGTGTACATAATTGTACGCCATTGTCCCATCTCATGAATATATAACATATTTTGTTTTGGTATATATATAGATGTTGGAATTTCTGGATTTTTGTACATGTGTACATAGTTGTACACCATCGTCACGATTCATAGATATATTACATGCTCCTGAGTATGAATGCTGAATTTTCTGAATTTTTGCAGATGTGTACATAGTTGTACACCAGTGTAAATTAACCAAATTTAAAAAATAAAAATTATATAGTCACATGGGTACACTTTTTGTAGATCTCGAAAAGAGCTTTTCGAGTATATAAAATTTGTGAATTTTGGATGAGTGGCCTGAAAGATAATTATTTTTTAATTATTTTTATATTATTTGAAATTGTTGAAATCATCATGAATCACTTTGGATTAAACTGTTAATATTTGGATTAAATTATAAATCGGAAAGGTTATTTGTGTACTTTTTAAATCAATATTATAAAAAGGTATGAGGTTTGTCTCCATGATGACAAAAGCTATCAGACGGACGACGTTTGACGGGGCCATCATCCGAAGGTTGGAAAGCTATGGATGGAGTAATCATTGGATGACTATGCAAGATCACGGTAATATTAAGTGCCGGCGTGTGGGTGAAAAGTAAAAGATTTTGTTATCAAACATTGATAGTCATGAAGAAAGAACAAACTGATTATATGTTCATCGTTCGTGGATCTCTTTCTCCATAAACCTAGCCATTGACATAGCCGAGAAAATTCATTCGGAGCTTAAATTAAATCGATCAATCTCTAGAGAGAGAGGTTTTTTATCGACATGGCATCAGGATGGGGAATCACAAGGAACAGAGGAAGGTGTTACTATTTCTGGACATATTTCAGTGAATGTATGTCCAATTGTAGAGAACCTGAAGATTTTGCTCTTCTTAGAGAAGATTATCCTGAGTGTCTTCATCATGCTAAAGAGGTTCGTTTGTTCCTTCTTTATTGTATTGATCTGATTACTGAATTTCAAATTAACATGAAATATTAATGGAAACCCTAGCTTTGAATTTAGAGGTAACAAGTTGGGTTTTTTTTCTTATATTAATGTACTAATTAAGTTTTCTAGATGTGATTAGATGTTCCGATGACATGTTCTATGTTGATGGTGATTTGAGCTGAAAATAACATGAATTTTGGTTAACCTCTTATAACCTCGGATTTTAGGAATCATTTGATGTATATTAGGTGTTTATCTTATAAGGGTTCTAATAAGATTTGTAATATTGTTACAATTTAGGGTATTAGGTTTACGATTTCGGGACAGATTTCAGTGAATGGAACGTATCATCTACACTCCAGAATGATGTCGTAATAGGTCATATTATCACTTATATGCTGCTCGGGATCAGTACAATTTGATATCGGGAGCACTCAGAGCAGGTATTTTCCTTCTTCAATTTTTCTTGGTTTTTATGTTGAACTGCCAAACTAAACTGTTTGAAACATATAGGGTGTATAAGAACAGATTCAAAGACATGATAGTCCAATATCGAACTTACTGAGGAGGGAGAGATACATCAGTTATAGCTTTGAAGAAGGCCCCAAAACTTGAGAATGCGAATAACCGGTAAGGAAATATGTGAAGGATTAAGGAACTCCTTGCATGAGGTTTGTTTCAACTACCCCTAAATCTGTCGCACTGTTCAAATTTAAGCATCAATGTAAAGTAGATACGATATAAGAATTTCTTAAACATTGATTGCAGTGATGGATTGTATCTCCCGTGACTACAAGATGCTGAAGCAAAATAATTCACTGATATGTTCGACATGAAAATAGAAGCTACGATTTGAGGTTGCAATTGATTTAAGACTCGCTCTAATAAGGTTACTTTTATGGGTCCCTTGATACAAAGCCATGAAACTGGGTCCTGGCCATTTTAGACATCCAATTTAAGTTTGAAAGGTAAAGACAACGGGGACAGACAATAAGAAATCCCCATATTACTGTTTCTGATAATTCCCTATATTTTCCAGCTGAAATTTAGCGTTTAGTCCTTTAAGTTACTCACAATGTTACATGCACATTCATATACAAGAAGGAATTCTCAAATGTCTTATTTCTTACCAATGTGTGAGTTAATATTCTTCTGTGTTTCTGTAATGCAGGTATGCACGTAAATGTTATTGCAGGGTGCTAATTCAAACCATCCAATTCCATCATTGCTGGTATGGATTAGATTGCTTAAAATTATGTTAATACCTATGTGACTTACTAGATTTTTGTAATTTAGAACAACCTGTATGATGTTTATGATCTTTTGTTTAGTTTTATTTACTTATTCTGCGATTAGCCTTCCACGGAATGTATATATTGCCAAATGTGTTACTTCTACACGAACCATTCCACATGCTATTAAGCTGTTTTATTGGGAGCATTGAATCTGTCATCATGTACATTGTGTAGGACTGTGATTGCTGATGCTGAGGTGTATTATGGGAATCCAATTATAAGGAAAGTATTTGTCAATTCTTTTTGTAGTCTGAGTCATATTTATCATGGGTTGGGTTGTCTAATACTTTATACCGTACCTATGTATGATTATCTCCTTATGTTTAGTTATTATGTCACATATAGATACAAACATACTCATCATCAAAGGGAATTTAAGGTTCCATCTCATTGGCTAGGAGTACAGCCCTACGTTTCATATATTCGCCATTAAGTATCTACTTTATCCCTCCCAAGTTAGAACTTCGGAACTCCCACATGGACCGAGTTGCAAATAGTCACTTTATATTGCCACATACCGCAAATGCTATATTTTGTATTCATTTTATTAGTAGGAGTACCACTTAAAAAGTTCATTTAAATAATGTTGTTCGATCCATAGTTGAGGGTTATTGACATGAAGGCAGTGTCATGTACGTACGTTGCCCCGGAAATCATAATTCAACTGACTGCTCCATCCACTATTTTCAGCTAAATTTTATGTCAGAAGCTTGATTGGCAGTGCATCCAAAATTTGAAGTACATCTACAATTTTTGTAACATCTTAGCTGCGAGATTTTTGCAGGTGGTACGATATAAATTGATAATTAAATGCTTAAGGTCAGACTGAAACAAAGAGGTAAAGAAAGGAATAACCTAACAGGTGTATCTAGTATCTGATGGGCAGTATAACTGTAAGAGATAAATCTGCTTAAAGTTTCAAAGAAAAGTGAAAATGGCTTGAAACAATGCCTTGCTCAGTCTGAATTTAAAACAGACGTATAACAACATAGGTTTGTTCATTTGCTTATAGAGGATTTATTTCGATTGGTTAGGTGGAATTCATTAACTAAAATTATAACCTTTTCTTAGTTTTGTTATTTATATCCTTGCGACGATGAACAGAGAGATCTAAAGTTCTTTCTGAGGAACACGAAAGAGGATCAGCAGCACTACTGCTAATGTAAGAATTCATAGTCGCCTTAAGTGTTTAATATGCAGTAGATTATAAAGAGATCAATGACCACAAATGAAAGTCTTCATTTGCATCTCCGTTGCAATTGGAGCACCAACGATTGCCAGTGTGTGCACCATTCGTAATCCCTTACAGAAGGAGTATGATGGACACGGATCAAGAAGCTCATATTCAAATTATTCTTAGTGATAATAGTACAAGTATACAACAAGAGAAGATACAAGGGTCACTTAAAGCACATCCAGATTAAGTGGTTGATTTGTTGGATGATAATTATCTCTCAACTTTCTGTAGTTTATTCCTCTCCATTTTTGATTTTTCACCTTGTTGTGTATCAATGAAGATAATGAATTTTTTTTATGCATAAGAATTATGTACAGAGAAACGGAAAAGACTTAACAATTTACTGTTACAAAGGCCACTTCTCTTAGAAATCATGTCTCTTTGCTTCTATCTATTGTGTTGTATATTTTTTTTATTCGCATACTACGATTCTGGATAATACAATCTTCCGCAGTGTTATTTGAATATATTTAATGAAATTGTATCTGTAAAATAAGAGGAAAAATATCTTAGGTGTACACAATATCTGGTACCAATTATTTATAAAGATAACAGAGCCATTTGACTTCATGGGATTATCATTTTTCCAGTGAACACTATACTCGGAGGGGTGTTCTCTTTTGGAAACCCTTACCTTCTATTGATGGTGGTTTTCGGTTCAGGGTCAAAATTGTGAAACCCTGTTTTTAATGCGTTGTCATCCTGCAAAGGAACAAAACCCATTTGAAAGTGATGAGTGCATAAACCTCTTCGCTCACAGATGTATTGAGCAATTCAATATATTTGTATATATATATATAATTCACTCAGAATGGTGCATAGCAACAATCCCAATATTCTATGAATTTTATTTTCCACCAGCATTATTCACTAATGCATTGCCCGCCTAGTATTTTTCTATACTATGTTCCCTCGCTAAACTCTCAATATTGGTATGACATGACGATTAATGTTCACTCGCAGCGGAGTAGCACGAATCTCCAGAAGTGTCAGTATTGAGATATGCATGAAAACACTCACACAGGCTGAACCACTCTCTGATAAAGAGATTTTCGTGTCAACGCGCTTTTAATTAAAAAGTTAGCACGATCGACGCGCTTAAATTCCTTAGGGAAAACCTAGACTATCCATGACAGTCTTAAGGAGCAATCACGGCCACATGATTTGGCCAGACAATTCAACAAGCTTAGCCTCTTCCCAGCTGAACTAGGAAACCTCCATAATGTCCACCGGCGGGCCCACTAGCATCCCTGCCGATCGGAATCCCTTTAATTCACCCGCAACACCCCTGATCGTTAGCGAGAACCAGGGTGATCGTGTTGCTGAAAGAAAGCTCAAACGAGCTAAGACCGACCATTATGGTCTCAAATTCATCACTTCCGCCCAACTTAGCTAGCCTAGTTGGACGGTCTAGATCCTCCTTCGAATGATCAAAGAGGTGATGGCGTGTTCACTGGCGACCTAGCTCCATCCCTGGTCGATCGACCTGCCCACGACAAGCCAAGAGTGCATCAAATCTTTTGCTCAAACTAGGGTGAAAGCGCTGTTTTGGAAACCCTAAAGTTGCGTTACGGAAGCGTGCTACTGTCGCAAATCGATCACAACCGTCCATCTTCGCCAGCCAAATTAAATGGCTTAGATCCAATTTCAGGCGGCCCAGGAAACGTCAGCATGCTCACCAGTAGCCTGTCTTTACACCTGACCGATCGTCATGTTCAAACCAATGTCCAGTGCCTTGAATCGATCGCCCAAAATAGGGTTGGCCGCACGGTTTCTAAAACCCTAAATTGCATCAACGGCAGTATGCAACTGCCGTAAGTCATCTCGTCCATCCAACTTCTCTAGCCTAATTGGATGGTTTAGATTTATTTTCAGGAGGCCAACAGGGTAATGCTGTGATCACCGGCCATCCCTCCTCCACAAGGAGCGATCCCAAGTGGTAGCTCACCCATAGGGTTCTCAAACGATAGCCCAAAGGTAGCCGGTCACGCTACCATTTTAAGACGTTCAATTCACGACTAATTTGAACGAGCTCTAAGACAACGATGCTTCCTGCACATCGATTATTTTCAGCTGCTTGTTTAAAAGCGATGCTTTATATACATCGATAATAAACGATGTTTTATAAAGATTGATTCCACAAATAATTTTGTTAATTGACCTAAAAGCACTATGTGCTTCTTTTAGCTGCGAGTCTCACGACTTGACTCATTTACTCGAGACATCAAAAATGTCACAAACTGGGGGATGTTCACTGAGGTATTGGTCTGGCATTTTACAACGTGCGGCGTGCAACGCCCCCATTACGAGAAAGTGTCAGGAAAGGACGGAAGGTTAACAGCTATGAGGATAGTGGGTGAAAGTGTGACCAATTTTCCCTCATAACTGAAACGTGATGATCACCACCTTTTACACAACCCCACTTCTCCACTACTTAATCGCCTTCACCTCATACGAGATCAAGGGGTGCTCGAACATGACTTGTATAAATAGGATCTCGACCTATTTCAACACACGAGTGTTATCAACACAAGTATCCAGAAAACACCAAGAACTGATAGCTTACGTTCTGCAAGCTAGTTCCACATTCTGATACAAGTCATAAAATAGCCACACCTTCATAATTCAACATTCTGATCTCAGACACCTTCTTCGCTTCCCTCCCTAAGATCAACCCTTCTCCTTCACTTTGTGACCGAATTGAATCTGGAACGGCCATTTCTTGGTTTAGGCCAGAGTCTTACAGATTGATCTCTCGAATCTAAAAGTACTCCTGTGAAGTACATTTGTTTAGGGTTTGAATTCGTTTCTCATCAACACACCCAAATTTACCAAAAACAGCAGAATCAGTTTTTATCCCAAAACAACTGGCGACCACAGTTGGAGATTAATCTCTCGGTTGCGAAATTAATGTTTCAATTTTCATTTCAATCTTCCCAATTTCAAGATGGTGGATCTTAGGTCTGGATCAGCAACTAATCCCGATATTACTGGCGCTGACAACACCCTTGGCGTCAACATTCCTGCTGGTGACACCAACGTACCTCCTTCCAGCACAATCAACGCATCTCGTGGTGTTACATCCTCTACCACCAATACCAGCGGCGCAGGGAATGTTCCCTCCAGTGGGACACCTCCTATCACTAGAGCCAGAGCCGCTGCCACCCTTCCCTATTGTGATGGAAATCTAGGTAAATCGCAGTTTAAAACTAGATGAAACTGATTTCATCCTGCATATTCTTATGAAAATAGAGTTATCTCATAGTCTACAAGTAGATGAAATTGGTTTCCTCCTGCATACATTGAAGAAAATACAATTATATTACAGTCTACAACTAGATGAAATTGGTTTCATCCTGAGTATTCTGACGAAATTAAGGTATATCAATATGTAAGTTATATGAAACTGGTTTCATCATGCATATTTTAACAAAAATACAGTTATATCAAAGTCTACAAATAGATGAATTTGGTTTCTAGCTGAGTATTCTGACGAAATTTAAGGTATATCAGTGTATAAACTATATGAAACTAGTTTCATCCTGTATATTTTGACGAAAACACAGTTATATTACAGTCTACACTAGATGAAATTGGTTTCACCCTGAGTATTCTGGAAAAAAAAAATTAAGCTATATCAACGTGTAAACTAGATGAAATTGATTTCATCCTTCCCACTAAATACAACCAAAAAAACCAGTTTCATCCATGTTAAAACTTTGATGAAAACAATTCCAACTCTATCCAAAACAGGATGAAACCAGTTTCATACAAACAAAATTCAATCAATTCAATCTAGATTTTACACAAGCTTAACCCAGATGAAACTAGTTACATACAAACAAAATTCATCCTTCCCACCAAATACAACCCAAAAAATCAGTTTCATCAACGTGTAAACTAGATGAAACTGATTTCATCCTTCCCACCAAATACAACCCAAAAAACCAGTTTCATCCATGTTAAAACTTTGATGAGAACAATTCCAACTCTATCCAAAACAGGATGAAACCAGTTTCATACAAACAAAATTCAATCAATTTCAACCTAGATGTTACACAAGCTTAACCCAGATGAAACTAGTTACATACAAACAAAATTCAGTGAATTTTAAACTGGATTTTACAAAAGTTAAACCAATATGAAACCAGTTTAATCCAAACCAATTTTAATCATGTTTTAAGCTAGATTTACACATGCCAATGTAATTCGTTCATAAAATAAAATTAAAACAAAATTAGGGTTAGGAGACTTACGTGGATTATCAAGAACTAATCCATATTTCGATTCCCCATTTTGTGAATTGGCCGATTTATAACATAATTTAGCTTTCCGGAATTATGAGATGATGGTGAAATTGGGAAAATTTAACGAAATTAATTAGGGCATTCAAATTTGATGGTGGAGGAAGATGGCGGTGTTGGTTATAGTTGTTGTAGATGCTGGTGGTGGTGGTTGTAGTTACTGTGGGTGATGGTTGTGGTGGTTTTAGTTATTGTTTATGTGGTGGTGGCTTTGATTACAGTTAATGATGGTGGTGGTGGTGGTGATCGTAATTAATGGTGTGAAGAAATAGAACATCGAGATGGAGGAGAATAGAAGATGTCGACGATGGTAGCAGCGGTATCAATGGTTTTTGGAGATGGATGGGTTTCAAAGATGGCGGGGAAAAGTGGAGATAATATCGACTTTCTTTGTGATGTGTAGAAGAAAGAAGAATCAGGTATAATGGTCAGTTTCAAGTTAACTTATTTTCCCGTCCTGACCCAGACAAAATCTTACTCGTATATATTGACCTGATTTTAAGTGTTTCTGGTCAAATGACCCATTTTCTGAAATAAAAACGCACATACAGATAATACACCACCACCTAGATTATTTTATTTTTGAATTAAGAAGAAGGTCACAATCCAAAACTGACCAGCGAAAAAAAACAACACAAGCGATTTGGGGTGATAAAGATACCACCGCAGTTACAAATGAGAATAGTAAGTAAAAAATTAACCATCAAACAACTTTTGAATTTAAACACACAACATATTGAAAAGCTATATATACTTCACCAATTGGTGAAATATAGTTGGCTAAACGCACAAAACATCATCACACCTTGTCTATGTTCTTACACAACAACATTTGCAGCGGAAACCGGATTTAACTTTTCTTTCAACATATTCTACCTTTGACGACATCACATATTCTACCTTTGACGACATCACATGTCTCCTTTTTTTACGAATCAAGTAACATTGCGCTAGGCATCCGAATTTACATATCTGGGAAGTTTCGGCACGGAAACCTCTGATCGTTCCATTTTCACCCCTGATACAATTTACCAAATAGTCCCAGCTTGTTAGTGCTTGTGGTTGTCCTTCTAATTGTGCTGATGCCGTCTCTGTATAAACATTCAAAACATACTTATAATTAATTAATACTACTAATAAGTAAAATTGAATATATATGTATATATAGATTTGATTTGACGATTGCTACTTACCAGAAAAACTGGATAGAACAATCACGAGACATAGGAAACAAACCAAAACAGGAAAACTGATTTTTGAAGCCATTTATCTGCTTCGATTTCTGGAAGAACGTATATAAGTGGATGTGGATGGATATAGGGTATTCAAAATACAGTTCGTATTTATAACGTCTCTACCAGGTGATGTATACTTAAATTAAGAGAACGTGCATGGAGGCTACTTGTATTAATTTTATCTATTTTTCTTTTCTTGTTAGCAATAATCTGTCTACTCTCATGGACAACAACGGGGCGTTTGCTAAGCAAGAAGAGTTCACTGCACGTTGGCACGTCTTATAGTGCACCTACCTTTTTCTTGTTCGAGGGTAAACATTTTATGAGTGGATGAGTAGAACAATCTTGAATTGGATTACCATGATATATCAAAGATTTTGTGTCACTTTGTTGAGGAAGGTGACAATGAATAAGAAGAGTCTAAATTGTTGTTGATATAATTACCACACAATTAATTAAGAAAACATAATGCACTAAACAAAACTAAGAACGCAAGGAAAAAGACTATCCCGCTGCTTAACTAGTTAGCATGCGCAATATAATGCTAAATTTGACTTAGATAATGGTATGGTGGTGGTGATGGGGATAGTGTGTACTTGCACGGTTCCTGGCCGGGTATAGTTGATATCAGAATTGTCATCTCGGCTGGACAACTTAGGATTTGAGAGTTTGGTGGGGGTGGGGATGGCGCCGATTGAGGTGGTGGATGTGCTGATGGTGGAGGGGTTGGGGAATTGTTTTTACAGCAACACTTGCACAATAGGGAATCTGATTCAACCAAGCACATTTGCTCTGCCATCTTAGTACCCATAAACCCACATTGAGTTTTACATTGTTCTTCACAAAGACGGCAATCGCGAGTGCTAAAAATGCGAAGCTCTGAGTATGTATCTCCAACTTTGCATATATTCCCCGGAACAGCAGGTGGAGGAAGGGAGGGTGATGGTGGGGGTGATAAAGCAGGTGGTGATTGTGGTGGGGGCGGAGTGGATGGGTTATTGTTTTTACAGCAACACTTACACAACAGGGAATCTGATTCGATCAAACACACTTGCTCGGTTAGACTAGTTCCGGTGAACCCACATTCAGTTATACAATCTTCGTCACAAAGACGACAATCTCGAGTATTGTAAAGACGAAGTTCTGAGTATATATCTCCAGCTTTGCATATGTTCCCTGGAATTGTAGGTGGTGAAGGTGATGGTTGCGGTGGCCGGGTTGGTGATGGAGGTGGAGGAAATGGTGATGGAGGGGGTGGGGATGGAGATGGGGGCGGAAGGGATGGATTAATATTTTTGCAACAGCACTTGCACAGTAGTGAATTAGCCTCAAATAAACATACTTGCTTAGCTATTGTAGTTCCGATGGATCCACATTCAGTTTTGCATTCAACTAGACAAAGACGGCACTCGCGGGTGTCAAAAAGCCGAAGTTCTGAATAGATATCCCCAGATTTACATACATTCCCGGGAGCAGTAGGTGGTCGAGCTTTTAGTGATGGTTGTGGTGAAGAATATTGAGGTGAGGATACTATTAATTGCGTGGTAGAGAGTTTGACAGGTGGCAGGCGAGATAATTTTGGTGGTGGTGGTGGTACAGGGAGAGATATTATCGGAGGTGGCGGCCGTGGAAGTGACAAATTTTTGCAGCAACACTGGCACTCCAGTTTGGGAGAGCCTTTATCTGTAAACTTTCTGCTTTTTTCATTAACAACTGAACTATGCACTTCGGTACACTTGCGGTTACACCAGTTTTGACAACAATGGCTGTTATGCGTGGGCGAACAATAGCCCTGTTGATATATGTCCCCATGTTTACACATTTCCGATCCGGCTAATGGCAAGATCTCGACTGAGTTCCGTTCAGCCAATGTCACCTCTGAACACATAACATACATCAATTATAATTAGGAACAGTATGAATCTTGATTAATCGAAATAAAAGAAATTTAACCGAGAGAAATCTTACGTGACATGATAACAATTGCAAAGTGGAAAAGAACAACCAAGGCACCGGGAGAAATCTTGTTTGCCATCGCATTCAGGTGATTTCACCTGAAACTGGTCCAGCCCTTTTGTTCTGTATTTTGGTTGATTTTTATTTGATGATATACGAGGTCTATTTATATGAAAATTTGGATGCACAATTAAATAAACAAAGTGCTATATACTTTTTGTTAAAACACATAAATGTGTTTAGCCAGATCGCATTTAGTTGGATTGGTACAAGAAAGTAATGAGCATTATGTTGTTGAACAGAAAGTCAAGACTGTAACATGGGGCTTATTCAGTCCAGTGAACAAAAATCGGCATCTTTGACTGTTAGTTGCTCTCATTATTTCATCGGATAACAGCCATTCTCCTAAAAGTATCAAAAATTCAAAATACTAAAGCGAACTTAGAAGAGTTGTTGTGCGAAGCTTTTTTACTTTGCTCGTTATCTTTTTGTTTTTGTTTTTCTACTGATTACCTACGCCTTTATGTTCTAATACTTTAATTATTATTTTTTCGAAGCCTTCTAATACTTTACAGAAATGATTAACTGAAACGACAAGGGAGAGAATTGAAGGGATTTTGTATTACCCCTTTTTAAATCGGTAATTGGTGAAACCCCCTTTCCGTTACAACTTCCGTGACCACCAGTTAAGTGGCCACGTGTAAAATACGTGTGTGCCATAAAAAATAAACATCAAATTATAAATCTAATCTGACGGTCCCCTGCCATCGTCTTCCCGATCTAAGATCCCCAATTTTTGATCGCCCAGTTTTCCCTTCTATCTTCATTTCCGAAACAATAACAGAACACGAGAAATTGAAGATCCGTAGAGTATAGAGAAAGTTGAGATGGTCCTGTCGTTGCTGCCGTGACAAAAGAATTACAAAAGAAGAAAGGGGATCTGAGTTGTGGTGCAGAGACGGACGATGGGTTCAGTGGAGGTTCTTGAGATGCGAATCGAAGAAACATTTTAGGGTTTGGTTTGATTAAATGGGTTTGATGTTGCAGTTGGATTTCGAAGTTCAGAGACAGATTTAAAGGGTTTGATGAATTTCTGATGAACTGAGAATGGATCTGAGGGTGCTGTGTATATGAATTTCAAAGAAGAATCAAAGATTGGGTTACTGCTGATGTTGGTCTGAGCTAGAAAGATGGGTTGGTGGAAGACAGGATATGAAGAACTGGAACAGATGGAGAGTGGGTACGATTCTGTAGAAGGTTGAAGCTGAGAAGTGCTGCTGCTGCACAGGGAGTGATGGAATGTTTGCTTGAATTGAATAGATGTATGCCTAGGATTGTTACAGGGATATGAAGACAGAAAAAGGCCTGAAAAATTGGCCGGAAATGCCCAGAAAACAGAGGAGACTTGTCGGATTTTTAGGTTTTCTGTATTTAAGATTTTTTTTAAAACACACGCATGCTTTACACGTGCTGACATAACTGAACCGTCACGGCACATCCAGGTTAAAGGGGGTTTTGCCTATTACCAATTTAAAAGGGGGGTAATGCAAATTAGGTATCTTTTTTGAGGGGGAAACACAAAATCCCCCTTTTCTTATTATCAAAAAGATTGAGTTTCAAAATTGGTTTTCCTGTAAATAAATAGGTGAAAATAAAACAAATCTACACCTAATAAATATCTTTCCTAACTAACAAAATACATAACCATATTTACAATATACACAATAAATACATATCTCCTAATACTCCCCCTCAAGTTGGAGCATGGAGATCACGAATGCCCAACTTGCGAAGAAGCAGCTCAAACTGAGGACGTTCAAGAGCTTTGGTGAATAAATCTGCAAGCTGAGCGGTTGTGCGAACATAAGAAGTAATAATGGCGCCAGACTGAATTTGATCTCGTACATAATGACAATCAATCTCAATATGTTTGGCGCGTTCATGAAAAAACGGGATTAGCAACAATATGAAGTGCAGATTGACTATCGCAATAAAGGCGCATATGCTGAGAGTGAGACACACCTAGAGATTTCATTAATGCCTTTAGCCACGTGAGCTCACTACAAGTATGAGCCATGGAACGGTACTCGGCTTCAGTAGAAGAACGAGATACTGTGTGTTGCTTCTTTGTCTTCCATGATATAGGTGAGCCTCCCAAAAAGATAAAGTAACCATTAAGTGAACGACGACTTAGAGGGCAGGAGGCCCAATCAGAGTCACAATAAGCAGTAAGTTGAAGAGCAATATCCTTGCGTAAAACAATCCCTTGACCAGTATGACCCTTTAGATAACGAAGAACTCGGAGAGCAGCTTCCCAATGAGCCACCCGAGGAGACTGCAAAAATTTAGCCAATACATGCACCGAGTAACACAATTCAGGATGCGTAATGGTCAAATAAATCAAGCGTCCAATAAGCCGACGATACTGGGATGAATCAGAATACAAAGGTCCATCATCAAGAGCCAAACGATGATGTTGATCAATGGGTGAAGTAGCTGGTTTGGCTCCAAGAAGTCCAGTCTCAGACAGAATGTCCAAAGTGTATTTTCGTTGAGATAAAAACAGTCCATCAGCTCCTCGAGACATTTCAATACCAAGAAAATACTTGAGATTTCCCAAATCTTTTATATGAAAACAACGGCTTAAATATGCTTTAAAAGCAGTAATAGCAGCGGAATTGTTCCCAGCAATAATTAAATCATCCACATAGACAAGCACATTAATAGAATTCTCACCTCGTCGTAGGGTAAATAGAGCATAATCAGCATAAGACTGTACAAATCCAAAATTCTCAAGAGCACCTGCAAACTTAGCAAACCAATTACGAGGAGCTTGACAAAGACCATACAGAGATTTATGGAGACGACACACTTTACCAGGAGAATTAGTCGAATATCCTGGAGGAAGTTGCATATATACTTCCTCATCAAGATCCCCATGTAGAAAAGCATTGTGAACATCCATTTGATGTCACTCCCAATCACGAGCAATTGCGACTGCTAAAAATGTTCTAACTGAAACCATTTTATCTACGGGAGCAAATGTTTCATGATAATCCACACCTTCCGCTTGTCTATTACCGAGGACAACCAAGAGATCATTATACCGCTCGACAGTACCATCAGAATTATATTTAATTTTATAAACCCATTTACAACCAATAGCCTTCTTCCCTGGAGGAAGATCCGTAACAGATAACGTGTCATTCTTATCAAGAGCACTAATTTTCTTAGACATAGCTACACGCCAAACCGGAAGATGAATAGCTTCTACATAACTCGTAGGTTCTTTAAGAGTAGTTATCGCCGCCAAAAAACAAGTATGGTTAGCAGAAAAATTTGCACAAGACACATAATTAGTTATGGGATAAGGCGTACCTGAGGAGGTTGACGAGTGAGGAGTGGAGGAGCTGGGGTCTATTGCTTTCACAGTATTAGGTACCCGAGATCGAACACTTCGTCGGACTGCCCTATCATAAATATCACCAATAGCATCACTTCTTGTAGCAGGAGATAAATTTGCATCAGAAATATCACCGTCCACTACATCATATTATGTAGAAACCGAATTCTGTGAGACCCCAGATAAGACAACACTATCTCCTAAAGCTGCTGATAATCCCGTGCCTCGTCTAGTGCTCTCACTCCCTGTGACGATTTGACTTGTATCATTCCTCGACAGGTTCTGAACATGATCACTTCCCGGAGCAGTAGAACTCCTTATGACTATTTGACTTATGTCACTCGACGGGTTCTCAACACGTCTGCCTGGACCACTCACGCCAGAAGAGACAAAAGTATCTGAATCTTCAACTGTCCTGATGACGTATGGTGAATTATTTAAGTTCTGTGAAGTGACGACTTCACTTGTCCCGCCTGTCACGTCCACTAGTGACGATTTGACTCCCCCTTCCTAATATATTTTGAGAAAAATCTGTAGATGAGACAAATTTGTCTCCTGAAGCTGCTGACGGACCAGCATTCCTGTCTGTTCTATTCGGTTCTGCTGACACTTGTTCCGTGCTGCCTTGGTTCACAGTGTCTTGTATTTGAGTACTATCATACGCCAAAATCCAGACAGTTCTGCAGAAATTACTGACCACTCATCCACCCCAACTGCATTACTATTATCTTCATTATTATTATCGGAAGAAACAACCGTGTAAGGAAATTTATTTTCAAAGAAAACTACATCATGAGACACAAAAAATTGTTTCATTTCCAAATCAAACAAATACCAACCCTTTTTTCCACAGGGATAACCAACAAAAATACATCTCCGATTTTGTGGATTAAACTTATTATGATCACGAGGCACAATACTTGCATAGCACAAGCATCCAAATACCTGAATAAGATTATAAATAGGAGGCTTCCTTTGTAACAATTCATATGGAGTTCTCCCATTGAGCAAGGGAGTAAGCGTGCGATTAATAATATAAGAAGCAGTTAAGATATATTCACCCCAAAACCGAAGAGGTAAATTGGCTTGAAATTATAAAGCACGCGCCACATTCAATATATGACGATGTTTGCGTTCAACTCTCCCATTTTGATGTGGCGTATCCACACATGAAGTTTGAAATTCTATACCCTGTTTAATAAAGAATGGAAGAAATGGAAGAAATTCCGTGCCATTATCACTGCGCACCTTCTTAACTTGTCTATCAAATTGCGTCATAGCCATAGCACAGAAGTCATCTTCTTTATTCTCACTAACAGGAAAAGTAATCCGAGTTTGTTTAGCTTTAAAGCAAATATCACACGGTTCATTAAGAAATTTCTGACAATCAACTTTATTAGTAATCAGAAGTAAAGAAGCAACCTTATTAGACGCATGGCCTAAACGTCTATGCCACAAACAATAATATTCTCCAGCAGATACTCGATTTGCCATAATGAGCGTTCCACTGTGAAAGATATAGACCCCGTCTCATTCCTCACCCACACCAATCACCATCCTCGTAGTACGGTCCTGTATCACACATAACTTATCAGTCAAAGTAACAATACATTTTAAATATTTAATTAAACATGATAAAGAAATCAAGTTGCAGTGGAGATCAGGAACGAATAAAACACAAAATAGTTTCATATTGTTTTCAAACACCACAGTGCCTTCGCATGGAGCATGATAGTATGTGCCGTTCAGAAGCTTTACGAAAGAAAACCTTATTTCATGAGTCTTAAATAAAAATTCTTTACTTCCAGTCATATGTCGTGAAGCCCATGTATCAAGAATCCATTTACCAGAAAGCTTCTCCTTCAAATCATTATTCGAAGTTTTAAGGATTTGCACAATGGTTTCCCTTTGGGTGTTAGTAAGAGTATTAGCAAGACCCAGACGATCTTGTGACGATAGAGATCCTCCACTGGAACTAGTGGTTGTGATCGCTAAATTAGCTACAACAGTCATGGTGTTAATCTTCAACACAAATTTCTGATTCTAAATTTAAAAATATTTTGTCTTTCCTGGCTCAGATGCCATGAAACGACAAGGTAGAGAATTGAAGGTTTTCTTATTATCAAAAACGTGAGTTACAAAACTTGTTTTCCTGTAAATAAATAGGTGAAAATAAAACACCTAATAAATATCTTTCCTAACTAACAAAATACATAACCATATTTACAATATACATAATAAATACATATCTCCTAATATTAACCTATCGAGAGAGAAATCCCGAGAATCCACCTAACTCTCACATAAATACGGGACCCACTACAAAAGAAATGACCCATGTTAATCTCCTTGGATGGCGGGTCCAGATATGAGAAAGTCGGTAGACTCCTACGGATAAATCCCTCGGTTGGTTTATCACTCCTCAATACTTTAATGAATTTTGTCAATATAGTAAAACGAGAAAATAGCAAAGCTCTGTTGAGGCTTTCAATTCAGTACACCCCGCTTGACAAATTGACTAATTTTGGCACTGGAGTTGGGGTAGATCCTAATTATACTGGAGTTCCTTGTACATGTTTTCCTCAAAGAAAATGTGGAAAAGTTTCTTTTCATCAAGATGCCCCTGTTGTTGGGTGTCAAAAATTTCAAAAATTCTCTCTGATATTCTATGAGAATTTTTTCATGGAGATTTTTGCAGATTACATCTTCCCAACAACTCAGCCTCCTAATCGTATCTTTCCTTGCGACTGATTCAGTCTACGAGTGTGCAAACAGAACTTCTTCGTTGTCCAAGGACGGATCTAAGGATCTTTCCCCTTAAGGCCGAGATTTATTGGTTTGTGGAGTTTTCTTGTGTCTCCATTTTTGTTTTCTTTTTTCTTTTTAAAACATGGTTTCCACTATTTTACTTTCTTCTAAATCATTCGACTTATCCTGGATTCAAAAAGGAAAACAAAAGGAATTGAAGGTGCTGGAAAGATTTAAAGGATCTGTTAATTGGATTTTCCTGCCAGAAGTTTCTTTGGAGTGGGTTCATAGTTCTACTTTAGAAGCAGTTGCATGCTTATCTAAGAAACCTGCTTTATCAAGGGTACCTCGGAAATGGACTAACATATTTCATCAAGCGGTAATTTTGTTAAAATTACTTTCTAACAAGCTTGGTTGTTTTCTTAAAATATCAAGAATAGAGTCATCTAAAGATTCTCGTGTGAGATTTGTTTGTATTCCATGCGGTAATGTTGGTTCTATATGGATTTCTTTTTGGTCTTCGATCATACCTGCTTCTTCTAAGTCTCAACATTCTTTTGTGAATGATTCAGTTGCTTTTCCACTGTTAATTGATCGTCTTTCTTTGGAGTCAGAGTCTCTTGGTATTGCTTGTGAGATTGATTTTAATTATCATACAGGTTGGAATAAGATGGAGGCTGGTATTTCTAAAAGATTTAATTGGTCTGGTAACTTAGATTTGGGAAGTCTTACTGGGAAATTAGCTTTCTTCTTGGCCAAGCTCTAAGTCGATTTATGATCATTTTTCTAAGGAGTAAAATTTTAACATTGCCAAAGTTTCTGTTTCTTTACGTCAATGGCGTTTTGAAGATTTTTTAATAAATAAGGTATCAAATTCCGATGATTCTCACTTGATTGGTATCCGTAGTCTTCCTTTTAAATATTGGGAGAAAGACTCTTTGGAAAAATTATTATCACCATGGGGGAAGCTTTTAGAAGTTCATATTTCGACGGCAAACTTTTCTAAATTAAATTGCTGTAAAGTTAAGGTTTTTTTCTGATATACACAAGATCCCAGCTGCGGTTCGCTTCAATAATATCTGGTAGCGTATAGAATGGATACAAGATCAATTCCCGATGGTTTGGTGGTTAATCAAATTCCGCAAGACACGTCAGTCATTCAAAAACTGAAGTCTGTTGCTTTTGTGATAGATAAAAATGGTAACCAGATATCAAAACCTTCCCAAAAAAAGATCCTGCCAACTGTTACTGAAAATTTTGAGGGATCTAGTTTTTCATAGTCTTCTATTATGCCGAAAAACAAGCATCAGTCTCCTTTGAATTCAAATTCAAATTCTTCTGATAACTCGGCGCTCAAAAAGTTAAATTTGGTTTGGAAAAAGGTTGCTGATTTTCAGCTAAGGGGAAACTTAACCACTCCAAATTCTAATATGGTGAATGTTGCTGAAATTGGACTCAATGGGAATGATATTCACATACCTTGGGTTACAATTCGTGAGAAGAAAAAAGGGGCGAGTTAGTATATGAGCCAGATGGGGGGAGCGTTACCTTTGAATTCATTTTCGAATTCGGGTCTCGACTCTAAGCTATGCTTAACTCTTGCTCATGACTCGCAGGATCATCATATGGGCTAGGTGGGGAGGGTGGTGTCCTAAATTCCTTTAAAGGATTCGGATATCGGCCCTAAGATAGGCTTCACTCCTTCCCATGATCCATCCCTGTTTGAATCGGTTTCTAGTGATACGAACAGAATCGCTAATTCTAATGATTCAATTTCGTCAACTTTAAAAGTGTGTTTAACTCTATTTTATCCACAAAAGAGCTTTTGTTTCAACAACCAGATATCTCGTCTCCTATAGCTAAGTCTAATGATGACTTTTCGAATCAATTGGTTTATCATATGAACATCAACGGTGTAATAGGGTAAAAACTGATTCTGCTGAAAATGGTAAATTGGGGTGTCGATGAGAAACATATTCAAACCCTAAACAAATGTACTGCACATGAGTACTTTATATTTGAGAGATCAATCTGTAAGACTCTGGCCTAAACCAAGAAATGGCCGTTCCGGATTCAATTCGGTCACAAAGGATGGATAAAGGTTGATCTTAGGGAGGGAAGCAGAGAAGGTGTTGAGATCAAAATAATGAACTCTGTTAGGTATAGTTGTTTATGACTTGCTATCAGAATGAAGCTGTAGGTTCTATGTGTTTCTGAATACTTGTGTTGATAACACTGTTGTTGGTTGAAATAGATTGAAAAACTATTTATACAAGTCATAGTTGAACACACTAATCTTGTAGGAAGTGGAGATAGTTGGGTGGTGGAGAAGTGGGGATCGTGTAAAAATGGTGAGAACCATGTCCCTGTCATGAAGGGAAGACTGGTCGGTTTTACACCCACTACTCCTCTACTACCATCAATTGTACGCATTTTCCTAACACTTTCTCATAATTGCCGTGTTGCACGCCGTATGTTGTAAACCGCCAGACCAATACCCTGATGAGTATCCCCCAATTTGTGACATGTTTGATGTCTCGAGTATTTTCGTAGGAAATATGGAGCAAGTTACATGAAGAGTGGAACAAGTGCTTCATGGTAGTTGCTAAGTGGGTCTTGCTGCAAGACCTGATAATTTCGACCAATCACGCGCAGGCTAGGCGGTAGCTGGTCATATGTGATAAGTCAAGTCGTGCAAATGAGACTTGGCGTGAGTTGGTACTCAAAAATAGCATATGGTTCTTTTAGGTTAAATAATTAAATTATTTGTAAAATCGATATTTATGAAATATCATTTATATTTGATGCATGTAAAGTATCGCTGTTAAGCAAGTAGCTCAAATTAATCGATACATATGAGGTGTCGCTGTTAGGAGCGCAACCAGCCCTCTTTGGACGAACGGTTGGCAGCCAAGTAAGTCGATTAAAGATGGCGTGACTGACTCGTGGAGAAGAGCAGCAGCTGACAGCAATCATGGCGTCCCATTGGTTTCTTAATATTGGATCTAAGCCGGTCAAATCATCAAGCCAAGTTGGATAGTTGGGATGATTTGCGGTAGTTGTTGATTATCGTTAACCCCTTTTTTAAGACTCTTATGAATGGAGTGACTATCTTACTTCGAGCAGCTTCCAGGAGCCATTTGAGTAAGTTGAGGGAGAGTCTATCGGTCCTCATAGAAGAGGGGCGGCCGACGATCATGACAGCATCCTATTGGTTCCCCAAAATCAGACCTAGGCCGGTCAATTTAGCTGGCCAAGTTGGGAGGCCGAGATCGTTTTGCAACAGCCATGTATCGACGTTAGTCGAATTTAAGGCTTTTAAGCCGTGTGACCAACCTACTTTGGGTGATCAGTTTGAGGTGCTGCTTGCAGGTTTGAAGCAACGTGATTGGTCGAGACCAAAGGCTTGCCGCCGGTGAGCATATCGGCACCTCATTGGTCGCCTAAAATAAAATCTAAGCCATCCAATTAGGCTGGCTAAGTTGGATGGCCACGATGGATTTAAGACTGCCATGGGTGGCCTTAAACTCGTTAAAAGCCCTTTTGAACCGCGTGACTAGCCTACTTTGGCTAGCGATCATGGATGCTTCCTACAGGCTAGGAGAGTTCTGATTGACTGAAATAGAAGTGGGCCCGCCGGTGAGTACCATGGGACTTGTTCGGTCGTGTTTGCAAGACCTAAGGTTAGCTAACGGAGCTTACCAACTCGTGTGGTTGTGATCAACTTGCAACTGTCTTGGACGGCTAAGATCTATTTTCTAAAGGATTTTAAACATGTCGACCGACCTACTTCCACTTTTAATTCAAAGTGCTGGTTACAGCTTTGGAGCAATCTGATTGGTCGATGGGAAAGAGGGACCGGAGGTTAGCAACATGGGGTATGGCCGGTCGACAAGGAGGGGCGCCAGTTAGGGCAAACCGACCGGCCAAATTGCACGGTCATGCCTCCCTCCTCTACTTTCCAACTTAGTCGCGGTTTCCTTTTCTTCTGTATTTCCGATTTTTGGTAGGATTCGACTCCTACTAGTTACATGATAACTTAGTTTCCTAGTTTTCCTAGGTTTGGTCTCGACCAATAGGAATCGAGAAATCGTGTAGGCTCCGTTTTAGGGCGAAAACCTAATTTTTGCAAGCTGACACAAAATTAGGTCAAAATTTGATTTTCTGCAAGATGACACAAGATTAATCAATTTTTAGTGAATTTTGTACGTCGGCACAAAATTATTAATTTTTTGGCTATTCTTGTAAGTAGCACGTCTGTTCTCGGTGGCACGACTTGCAGTGCTTTTTAATGCGCATCTTAATCTGAACATTAAGGAAATTCATGCTTTCAGCTGAGAATGAACAAAAATTTAACGTCAGTATTTAAGAGTTCAGCTAGGAACACGACATAAGATAGATGCTCAACAAACCCTGCATTAATGAATAATGCAAGTAGGAGCTCAACAAAATCTACAGAATATTTATGATTTTGCAATCAACATTATTCTAATTAAATTTTGTATATGAATTGCTCAGTATATATGTAAGCAGAGTGGCGTAAGCACTCGTCGTCTTTAAATAGCTCTTATTTCTTTGCAGAACAAGAGTACATAATCATATGGTTTTACTGTTTTAGCCCTTAACTAAAAACCACCATCAACAAACGGGAAAATTGGTATTTCAATTAATCATCCAAATATGAAGCGAATGTGTACAGATCATATCTCAAGAATCTCTAAACCGACGAATGAAATGGAAAATCCTCTTATTGAGGATGACGATGGTTTAGCATATTTTGACTCTGATGAAGTTGTTCGATTGGGTCTGTCAATTGATGGTGATGATGCTGAGCAAATTGAAGCTATCAAAGGTAATTTTGACAGTGATAGTTTGGATTTAAAATTTGGGTTTAATCCTCTTGGTTCTAAGGATTCTGATGTTTCTAATGGATAATAAAATTATGAGTTGGAACATTAGGGGTTTGGGTCAAGATCAAAAAACAATTGCAATTCGAAATGTTATTATAAAGAAGAATGTTACTATTTGTACAATTCAAGAGTCTAAGACAGAATTGGTGGATGATCAATTAATTAGATATTTATGGGGTAGCAGCAGATGTAGTAACATTTCATTGTTATCTGGAAAGAAGGTATTCTCATCAAAGAAGATGTCTTGCTTGGAGCTTTTTCTGTTTCAATCAAATTTAGAAATGTGGATGATGATATCTGGATTTTTACTTCTGTTTATGGGACTTCATATTTTGGTTATTATAATCAATGCTGGTAGGAGTTAAGAGACATTAGAGTGATGTTTGATAAGCCTTGGTTAATTGGTGGTGATTTTAACGCTATTCTAAATGATGATGAAAGGAATTTACCCGGTGGTGCAATGGCAAATAGAAAATCTTTCAAGGATTTTGTTAATAGATTTTCTCTTATTGATTTGCCTATGTCTGGTGGTCGTTTCACTTGGACAACTTCGCAACATCCTCCTCTTCTAATAAGGTTAGACATATTTCTTTTGTGCTCCGAGTTTTTATCTCATTTTCCTGCTCCTATGCAACTTAGACTTAAAAGGCCCATTTCAGATCATGCTCCTATTATGATAAGTTGTAGTTCTGGGTTTAAAGCTAAATCTCCTTACAGATTTGAAATTTTTGTCTTGCAACATCCTGAATTCCTAGATAACCTTAAGTTATGGTGGAATGGTCTATCTTTTAATGGTAGCCCAAGTTTTATTTTTGCTAAAAAGTTGCAATCTTTAAAGTTTATCATACAGAATTGGCAGAGAGTTACTTTTGGGAATTTGCAGTCTCAAAAATTTAGAATTAACTATTGATGTTTTGGATAATCTGAAAGAAATCAATCCTTTGTCTGAAGATGATATTGTGTCAAGAGAGAAGGAGAAAATTCAACATGTGCAATTTCTTTAAACTTAGCTAGAAGAATGGCTCAAAGGGCTAAGGATAGGTGGTTCAAATAAGATGAAAAGAATTCAACATATTTGCATCAGTTGTCTTCTTTCAAATTGTTGATGGTGGTTTTCGGTTCAGGATCAAAATTGTGAAACCATGTTTTTAATGCGCTGTCATCCTGCAAAGGAACAGAATCCATTTGAAAGTGATGAGTGCATAAACCTCTTCGCTCACAAATGTATTGAGCAATTCAATATATTTGCATATATATATATATAATTCACTCAGAATGGTGCATAGCAACAATCCCAAATATTCTATGAATTTTATTTTCCACCAGCATTATTCACTAATGCATTGCTCGCCTAGTATTTTTCTATGCTATGTTCCCCAGCTGAACTCTCAATATTGGCATGACAAGACGATTAATGTTCACTCGCAGCGGAGTAGCACGAATCTCCCGAAGTGTCAGTATTGAGATCTGCATGAAAACACTCACACAGGCTGCACTACTCTCTGATAAAGAGATTTTCGTGTCAACACGCTTTTAATTAAAAGTTAGCACGATCGACGCACTTAAATTCCTTAGGGAAAACCTAGACTGTCCATGACAGTCTTAAGGAGCAATCACGGCCACACGATTTGGCCAGACAATTCAACAAGCTTAGCCTCTTCCCAGCAAAACTAGGCGACCTCCATAATGTCCACCGCCAGGCCCACTAGCATCCCAGTTGATCGAAATTCCTTTAGTTCACCCGCAACACCCCTAAACGTTAGCCAGAATCAGGGTGATCGCACTGTTGAAAAAAATGCTCAAACGAGCTAAGACCGACCATAACGGTCTCAAAACTACCGCATCCGTCCAACTTAGCCAGCCAAGTTGGACGGCTTAGATCATTTTTTAGACGATCAAAGAGGCGCCAGTGTGCTCACCGGAAACTCACCTTCATCCCTAGCTGGTCGAACTTCACACGGAAATCCATAGGCGCATCGAAACGATTGCCCAAAGTAGAGTGATCGCGCGTGTTTTAAAAACCCTAAATTGAATAAACGGCGTTATGCAACTGCCTTTAATTAATCGCGCCCGTCCATCTTTGCCAGCTTAGTCGAACGACTTAGATCGGATTCTAGATTGCCAATAGGGTGACGCTGTGATCACCGGCCACCCTTCTTCCACGAGGAGCGATCGGCCAAGCCACGGCTTGCCCATGTGGCCTCCGAACGATCACCCAAAATAAGTTGGTCGCGATGTTTGCATAATCCAACGGCAGTACGCAACTGTCGCAAATCATCTCATTCATCCAACTTCGCTAGCCTGGTCGGATGGTCTAGATTTATTTTCAGGAGGCCGACAAGGTATCGCTGTAATCACCGGCCATCCCTCCTCCACAGGGAATGATCGGCCAAATTGTGGCTTGCTCATAGGGTCCCCAAACAATCGCCCAAAGGTGGACGGTCACGCTCTTTTTAAGACATTCAACTCGCGAATAATTTGGACGAACTCTAAAACAACGATGCTTCCTGCACATCGATTGTTTTTCAGCAGTTTGTTTGGAAGCGATGTTTCATTTGCATCAATTATAAACGATGCTTTATGAATATTGATCTCACAAATAATTTTATTATTTGACCTAAAAGCACTATGTGTTACTTTGAACAACGAGTCTCATGACTTGACTCATTCAGCAGCCTGATGTACATATTTTCCTACAAAATACTCGAGACATCAAACGTGTCACAAACTGGGGGATGATCACTGGGGTATTGGTCTGGTTGTTTACGGCGTGCGGCGTGCAACGCGCCCATTACGAGAAAGTGTCAGGAAAGGACGGACGGTTAACAGTAATGAGGGAGTAGTGGGTGAAAGGGCGACCAGTCTTCCCACATAATGGAAACGTGATGGTCACTACCTTTTGCACAACCCCACTTCTCCACTACTTAATAGCCTCCACTTCCTACGAGATCAGGGGTGCGCTCAATGACTTGTATAAATAGGTTTTTCAACCTATTTTCAAAACACAAGTGTTATCAACACAAGTATCCAGAAAAACACCAAGAACTGATAGCTTATGTTCTGCAAGCCAGTTCCACATTCTGATACAAGTCATAAAACAGCCACACCTTCATAATTCAACAATTCTGCTCAAACACCTTCTTCGCTTCCCTCCATAAAATCAACCCTTCTCCTTCACTTTGTGACCGAATTGAATCTGGAACGACCATTTCTTGGTTTAGGCCAGAGTCTTACAGATTGATCTCTCGAATCTAAAAGTACTCTTGTGCAGTACATTTGTTTAGGGTTTGAATTCGTTTCTCATCAACACACCCAAATTTACCGAAAAAAAACAGAATCAGTTTTTACCCCAAAACAACTGGCGACCACAGTGGGAGATTAATCACTCGGTTGCAAGATCAATTTTCAATTTCATTTCAATTTTCTCAAATTCAAAATGGTAGATCTTAGGTCTGGGTCAGTTACCAATCCTGATGCTACGGGCGCTGATAACACTCCTGGTGCCAATATCCCTACCGTTAACACCAATGTACTGCCTGCCAACACAGTCAACACATCGCATGTTGTTACATCCTCTAGCACCAACACTAGTAACGTCGGAATCATCCCCTCTGGTGTGACGCCTCCTATTACAAGATCCAGAGCCGCTGCTACTCCTAATATTTCTTCGAGCATGACACCTCCAATCGTTACCAAGGCTGTCACCATTTCTTCATCGGGACGAGAGACTGGAGGAACCATAGGAAGCCAACCCCCTATCACCATTGTTGATTTGATGGAAAGACAAGAAGCTCTCGCTAAGAATCAGACGGACATGGCTACAACTCATAAAGAGGTACTCACTTTCCTCAAGACGCTAACGGAGCGACTACCACAAGAGCCGTGTCAACCCATGGAGCCAATAAGGAATACTTTTAACACTCCTAGCGTAAGCACTTCAATAGGGCGTGCCTTCATAGATGATGAGGCTCTTGTTGCTCCTGAATGCTCACGAGAAAGGAATCAGCCGTCCAACTTCATCACACGTAAGGATCTGGAGCGTCTCCTCCAAAATCGAGGCAAAGAAAACCCGATGAACATGCACCAGCACCAACCTACGTATCCTACTGATGTGCAAAGAGTTCCTCTCCCGAGAGGATACTTCTCTCCTCAGTTTTCCCTCTACGATGGTACTGGTGACGCTCGTGAACACATCTCTTGTTTTCTGGAATCCTTGGGAGAACACGAATACAATCATGTCCTCCGCCTGAAAGAATTTTCAAAGTCGCTTACCGGAAGAGCGTATACCTGGTACAACAACATCGCACCAAACAGCATATCCAACTGGTGTGAAATGATTACCGCTTTCTACAAGAAATATTTCTTTGTGTCTGAGAAAATCACTTTATCAGACTTGGGAAGGATGTTTCAGCGAAACAATTAACATCCAAATGATTATGACAAGAGATTCAGGATTCAAGCGCTAGATTGTCATGATCCAAATGTAATTGAGCATCAATTAGAGGAGCTATGCATTAATGGCATGGTACCTGTCTATCGCGCTTTACTGGAGAACATGTGTTTCCAAACATTTTATGAAATTCATGAAGTTGTTAAGCGTTCGGCCACAACAGCACCTGCATTGCTGGAGAGGACCAGACCCGCCAGAAATGAAGATGCACGTGAGACTCGAGGAAGCAGACGTCTCACCAACAAACAATACAATGATGGACCCTTTGTAAGTGTAGTGGGTGAAGGAGGAAAGATAAAAGCTCCAGCGGCGGAACAACAACCCAAACATGCGGCACCAGCGCATCAGGAAGCTCCACCATGGAAGGATGCGACTAAGGCGCCTACGCAACAACAAGAAACTGGAGATGCTGCTCCAAACTTCCCGTTCCTAATAGAGGAAGTAATTGATCTCATGGAAGCATGGATTCAGGATGATGCCATCAAACTACCTCCTATAAGGCACCCACCAACTGAGGAAGAGATGGCAAATCACAAATATTGACGTTACCATAGGTTCGTCGATCATCCCACCAATGAATGCAACAAGTTGAAGAAAATTTTCAAGGAAAAAATAGATGCGGGAGAACTTCAACTAGGCACTGAGGGAGTTCATAGAGACCCTCTCCCAGTCACAAGCTGCACACTTTCTGGGGACTCTGCTCACAAGACCGTGCAATCTATGATCGAGTGTGTATGTGAAATTCTTTATTTATTCAAGGCACAACATCAAGATATATTTGCAGCTCTCAATCACATTGTGTCAGGCAAGCGGCTGTTTTCAGTCGGAGAAACTACTTGTAGCGCCCCCAAAGCTAGCAGCTGACTAATCCAAAAGATTAACTATAAAATGAGGCACTAAGGATCTAAAACATCTATTTAAACAATAAGAAAGAAGTTCTAAACAAAGATTAACCCGAATCTAAACCCTCTCTGAAATAAATATAAGAACTCCTCTCAAATGATACATATTCAATAGTGAGTTGGTTTACAAATAGGATACAAACAAAAAATAAACATAGTATAAACTAACTGACTAACGTAACTAATTCTTCGAAACTTTAATCGTCACGTTCCATCTTGATCTGTCTCTGAAACTGAAAGTGGGAATTGAGTGAGCATATCATCCCTAAAAGGGGTGCCCAGTAGAAATAACATCTAACTTTCAAGTAATCATTGAAAACTGATGAAACAAGGGAAAACAGTAAAATATATTGTAGAAACTTTTTCAAAGCAATTTAAGAAGAATAGTAAACATCCATGTAAGAGACATGTGTTGCCCGCACAATACTAAAGAATAATATTGAGGTGTATCGCCCTAGCCATAGATAATATTACGGTGTATCGCCCTAGCCATAATAATATTGCGGTGTATCGCCCTAGCCATAGAATACTTGATATGTAAAGTTTGGGGCACACATCTCATACTAACACTCAAATAAACAATCATGTATATGGAACTAACTCCTTCGTCAAACAATGTATAATATTCAATGCCAAATTCCAGCACCTAGATAGTAATATTGTGGTGTATCTCCCTAGCCATTGCATAAAGGCTCGAAAGTAAGTAGGTATAAATGAAGGAGCAGTATCCTATATACCACAGATGGGAATTCTTATTTCCCAAGGATTCAAATAGAAATTCTTATTTCCCAAACATTCACAAAGACAAACAATGCATTACAATTCCTTTCCAAGCAATGGAAAGATTAAAAGAATCAACAGTACTTTCGGAATTTAAAATAAAACAATGCATGGAATACACAATCAGACAATGCATGAGTTTGTTAAACATAAATTTTTGTAAAAGAAAAGAACAATAATCACAAAAGAGTTAAATGTAAATTCCCACCTCTTTTGATGACAAGCCTCGCCTACCTCGAGATCCATTGGTTCATCCTTGAATCGATCGTTGTTAATATAGACTAACTGTTGACCACACAAGAAGTCTAAGAAACTAGCCAAAATGGCTCACACAAGAATCATACAAGTCTATCTAATGGTTCTAAGCCCATATATGACTTTACACCTTTTCATTCTCTATCTTTAGCATAGCTAAGGTTTAGTAATTGAATTGGGTTGGTTTTATAGTCTAATGAATATCTACAACTTTGTAGAAAGAACCAAATGCTAATTCGGACCACAAGAGGTCCAAAACATCAATTTAGGAAAATAGGGTTCATCCTAGTCAACTAACAGTCGCTAAAAGTCAAACTGACAGTCAACGTCTAAGTCAAAGTCCATGGTCAAGTTAAAGTCTGGTCAACGAGTCAAGGTCTAAATCGGTTAACTGGTTCAACTCAGTCAACTAGACTGATTCAGAACAGGGTCAACGGGTTAACTCAGTCAGATTAACTGAGTCAGCTAAACAATTTAGTCAGACTTATGACTGGGATGACTAACAAGCATACTTCTATGTAGACAAACTTTAACTCTATTTCTTATATTCTCAACTTTTTGTTTAACATTTCAACTTGAATTCAAATACAAAATAACAATGAATCTCATTTATAAACAACAACTAAATTTACCTGCAATTGCAGTAGCTGCAGTAATTATCTTCTCAACTCAAACAAACCAGCACAGCTAAACTGCCATCGCATCTCTAAAACTCTCAATTCAACCTTTCTTTTACTTCCCAGTTTCATTATCATTTCTCAGAACCTTGTACTTCACCAGACCATACCCCCTGCAACATCTCAATTCAGTCCCATTCACTCTACAAAGTCACCACCAAACTCAATTACAACCACAATCTTCACAACTGCAACAACATTCATTTAAACCTTCTTTTGCTGGATCAGAAACCTTATAGTTCAATCCACTAACTGCAAGTCATCTACAAAACTCATACGCATCCATTCTCTACTCTCTGCATATTCAGTTTCTTTCTACAACATCAACCAGCCCATTTCAGTTCCAACTCTTTACAATGAACACCAGCAGTTCATTCATATTCTTCATCTGTAACAGTTCCATAATTTACAGCTGCGTCTCAGCTCAACACCACACAAAAACACCAATCTAGAATAATATTCATTTACACATGCCCCTGCACCTTACAACA
>JAJJMB010001378.1:400063-462001 GCA_023531105.1 Papaver atlanticum
GTAGCATGACCAAATAAAATATTAATTAAAATATTGGTAGCTGGACCAAATATTATATAATTAATTAAGATGTTGATTGATGGATCAACATAAAATTATTAGTGTTTGAACTTTCTCAGATTATTATGATTTGTGGAGCGTTTGTTCGAAACCCTAATTTTGATCAATTGTTCGCCAATTGATGAATTACTGAAAATATCACTGAGCGAAGGAGGGACCGACCACATGGGATGATGGACAACCATGTGATTCCCAAGTGCTCGAGTGAGCATGCACCAGAGTCCTTAGTTGACTGGTTGGTGAAAGAATGATCAAATGCCGGTGTTGATCATTTATTAGAATAGTGCTCGTGCGAGCGTTAGGTGATAAAACCTAATTATGGAGAAGTGAGGGACCGACCAAGAGGGCATGAGACCGGCCCTTGGTGGTCGTGGGACCAGCTGATGGTCATTTGAGCAAATTCCAAGTTGGTTGGAAAGAGTTTGGACCCGATATGAGCAATTGAGCAAATTAGGTCAAAATTATAAAGATGTGTAGGACCGGATCCTTTCAAACCTTAGGCCGGCCTTGGTCGGTCAAGGAAGCATGCCCGTGTCACCATAATGTCCGTGTCTCAGTTCTGAGAGTTCTGGTATTTTATGATGTGCGTTTGAGCAATATTTTGGATTTTCAGAAGAGTTTGATCTTTGACTGAAATTCTTGATTTTGCTCGAATGAGCAAGTAGAACTTTACTCGTTTGATCAATATTTTGAGAATATTAAAATATTTATATTCTAATATTTTTCGTGAGTAGCCTAGTCGGTCATGTGATTATTTGACTTTTGGCTTTTTCATGGTTTAAGCAATATTTTAGAAAATATGGAAAAACCAGGGTTTTTGCTCAAACAGAGGAGTTTGATGAGATGAGGGAAATAATAATTGTGAAAAAAAGGGATTGCAAGGTGTGGGACCGGCCACAGCTAGTGCATGGCCGGCAGGCTAGGTAGCCCGGTCCCGTGACACCTTCCCCTATTTTTATTATTTTTCACCATTTGAGGAAAATATGGAGAAACCGTGAGTTTTTCTCAAACAAGGAAAGTTGCTTGAATGGAGGAGTTTTCATGAGATCATGAAAATAATAAATAAGAAAAAATAAAGGAAGAGGCGTGGGGGACCGGCCTCGGCGGCATGACCGGTGGGCCCGACCCTCCCTAGGCGCCTCTTTATATTTTTTTAATTATTATTTTCTCTCTCTTGTTTTGTGTAGGTTTCCTCGTTTGTCCATATTTTGAATGCTCGTTTGTGCATTTGGGGTGTACACTTCACCATTTTCTTGGGGATTACTCGGTGATATTCCAGACGCCCGATTGTTGAGTAATTATTACTAATTCATGGAATTCAGCGGAGAATGGTTCATGAAACGGAGTAATAACAATGAATTGAGTATCTATTATTAATCCATGAATCCAACCGAGGAATTCAGGGAACGGAGTAATGATATAAAATGGTTATCTATTACTAATCCATGGAATCAGCCGGGGATAGCCATGGAACAGAATAATGAGATACAATAGATTATTTTCTAGGAATTCAGTCGGTGAATGTCACGGTAGAATTAATCTATTGTAGAATCGAGATATGAGATAGTTGAAGCATCATACTCGTTCTGAAGAGTGCATAGTCAGGAAACAACGTGCAACATTGGTGTCCTGAAGGCGTTTATCCCTCCAGTAAACAATTATGTCCAGAGAGCCGCCTGAATCTATACACGGTCTCTCTACATAGTCAGGGAACAACGAGTATCGCCGACGTCCTGAAGGAGTTAAGCCCTCCAACAAACAATTATGTCCAGAGAACCGCCCAATCGTTCTTCTATGTAGAGGGGTCTCTCTCTATGTAATTAGGGAACATAGAGTATCGCTGACGTCCTGAAGGCGTTAAGCCCTCTAACAAACAATTATGTCTAGAGGACCGCCCAATCGTTCTTCTACATAGAGGGCACGATGAAATGCGTAGCATCGAACGCTCATCTAGTGGGAGGCCTTTCGAGAAACATATTCATCATGTCTCTAAGAGGAATGCTCACTCAGTCAGAGATTGTGAAATGGTTCACGGATCGTAAAACACGAATCGTCACATGTGTTCCTGAAGCCGGGTCAGAAACATGCAGTATCATGATTTTACGATTTTAGCCCTTGTTGAAAATCCACCATCAACAACTCTTTATGTGATCGTCTATGGATACGAGATCGAGACAATACAACAATCAAAGTGTGATTACTTGATAATAGGTTCGGACTTAACCAAACTCTATAGGATCACTATCAAGTAATACGGAGTTAATGTTTGTGTATTTTACTTGTAATTATAATAAACAATTATAATTGCGGAAATAGAAAAGTAAAAGAAACAACAAGATTTTGTTAACGAGGAAAACGCAAATGAAGAAAAAACCCGGGACCAAGTCAAGAATTGAATACTCTCAGAATTAAGCTGCTATACAAAATCTAAACCAACTTTGTATAGTTAAGACCAATCAACTAAACCTAGTTTACTTAGTTTCTGTAGTATCCCTGCGCTTCCGACATTCAATAAGTGCACGCACTGGAATAATTCATTTGGGTCGTATTCCAAACAGTAAAGGAACAACAAATTAGTTTGGTAACAACTCTATTGATTCTTTTCAGATAAAGATATCTCCAGTCATATACAAAGGCTCTTTAGTTTAAACTAATAAACTCCTTTTCCTAGTTAGATCAATCTATCCAACAACTACCGAAGTAGCAGAGTTTAGATTTGCAATCAATCAATACAGAATCCAACAAGAAATTATAAAGCGATGCCGATCTCACGCAACTAATCAATCGAATAAATCTGATTCTAGTTGGATCCCAGCCGATCAAGGTCTGTGCTACACAAAGATATGAGAAACCAATAAGAAATCTCCTTCGTCTTTAAATCTTCTTTAATCTTCAATTAACCTGCACAACACCACTTGAATCTCTTGTGATCAATCACGCACAGAATGGAGTCTGTTAATAATGGATTATCACAAGATGTCTTTAGATCTACAAACAATTCTAAAGATCCCGTTGACACTTCGATCTAGTTTGAGTGAATCTTATATCAGAAGAGAAGATTCTCAAGAATAAACAAACTAGGTGCAATCAAAGTTCAACAATCGTTAGTCAATCAAATCAATCAAAAACTAATGAACTGCAATTATCTAGTTTCCCACCAACGGTACCCGTAGAGCTTCTTGATCCCACAAAAGTCTTTAAACGAGCGGTCGTAAGAGATTTCGCCTAATTAGGGTACTTTCCTCTCCGGATAGACGGCTCCAACAGAAACAACAAAATGATGAAGTTTGCCTAGCTCTTAGGATAGTTTACAAGAAATACAAAATTAGGTATTTATAGACCAAGGATGTTTGGACAACAAGGAATTTCCAAAACCGAAATATTCTTAAGATATGCAATAAATGCTCAAATCGGTTTTCATAATTCCTAGAAATGCTTTGTCCAATATTTTCCGAAATATCTCAATTGAAAATCTCCAATTAGTAAATGCACATTACTAATTTGTATTCTCTAGAGATATGCATTTAATTGTCGGTAATTAAAGCATATAAAACTAACAACCTTAATTAAAAGATTCTTAATTTATTTTGGACCGGGATCTCCTTGAGTAACTAAAGAATAACTTTGAACAATAAAAGATAAGAGTTACTGTTCGTGTTCAATGTATGTTGACATCTTTTCTTTGTAAATCCTCTTTCATATTTACAATCTTGGAATCGATTACACCACACTTCCAAACAAGTATAGAATTGGTTCATTTGTAATCCAAGACAACTATGTGATTGATCAAATATCGAATCAAAATCATGGGTTCAATTGGTTCTACCAATCACTGGGATCGGTTATACCTTATATTGGATTACTTGTGATCAAACACACAAGTTACCAGGACCGGTTACATCAGTTACCAGGATCGGTTACGTCAATTACTAGAACCGATTACCATATACTCATGGTATTGCTTGTGATCGGTTACACAAGTTACTAAGATCGGTTACACCAATTACCAGGATCGGTTACACCAATTACTAAGATCGGTTACACCAATTACAAGGATAGATTACACAACTCTTTTGTGATCGATCACACCAATTACTAGGATCAGTCACACCAATTACAAATATCGATCATACCATTTCAGGTGATTACTTAGGATCGGTTACACTAATTAATAAAAACTAGTCATACCAAATCATAAGTCAGGCACTGTGATTAGTTATACCAAGATACATAACACGTTATGATCGGTTCTACTAACTCACACATATTGGTAATCCAAAGATATGCAATGAATAACAATACCAATAATCCTAGCGATTTCCCTTTCGATTCATAAAACAAGTTCATGAATGTACTTCCTTTAAACAAATGTAAAAATTGTTTCCTAGGATGAAATCTTCACCTTTACCCATACACATAATCACAATAGCATTCATATGATTATGTCGATGTCATATCTACGAAGTTCAAAAGATAAGCGTTATACTTCGTAGTCTAATACCTTAACACTATGATCATATGATCATGTCTCACTACTAGAGTAAAATAATCATTCACAACTTCACAATTATGTTTTCAATATAGCACGACTTGAAAGATACGTTAAGAATGAAACAGTCAAGTCAATATTACTAACCTCAAGAGGAAGGATGATGTCGTTGTTGTAGCTCGTTACTTCTTCACATTCTTCAGGTCTTCAAGTAATACTTGTATGTCTCATAATCCTAGACTTTCTAGTCTAACCTATACGAAGTTGTCTCTAGTACATAATCAAGCGACTCTTAGATGAGTTTTGATTCACTAAAATATGACAACCAAACTTGACATACCAACGCTTGGTGGGTTCAACCGAGCTATGCTCTAAAAAATACGTAACGGGTTTTAAGTTTTACATCCACATTCAATCCAACATCCAACAGTTTTTTATCTAATGGATACAAAGATGAATAGATTGCATTTGGATCATCCAATGAACTCTTTTTTTATGGTCAAACTTTGAAAAACTAACAAAACAAAACTATCAAAACTAACTTGAATTTTTCTCTCACGTTCAAGCCCTAAAAGTTTGATATACTATTAAAATACTAAACTAACCTCATAGTTTATAAAAATCTTATAAGTTTTCTTAATTTAACGGGTATGAATGCTCAACAGATTTTTAAGACTGCACCTACACTTAATCAGAACAACACTATATCTCAAATATTGCATCTGAGTTCAATTCATTAGCGAATGGTTCGAGCATCCACCCGCAAATATCTGGTTGAGCCGAATTGAATCCGCGGATTTCGATGATCATGGGTTGGGCCTTTGCTCAAATTTACCTAATAAAGGTTTTTGTAAACCCGTGAGCGTACCCATGGGTTGGACCTACGGTCAATTTTTCCAATCCGGTTTTGTATATCTTCTTTCTGTCTCTCTCTTCGAAATCCTACTAAACAAAACGAAAGAGACAAAGAACTGAAAAAAAAAGACCTCACCCCCAAAATCTCTCTCCTTCGATTTCTAGGGTTTTCTTTGCCCTAATTCCATCATCTCTTATGATAGTTTTCATCAACACTATATCTCATTAGAAACAACTATATTTCCCATTCTCTGATCTTCAGAGAATCTTTTCTTTTCTTTCTAGGTTTTTTTTTTTTTTTTCTTTTTTTCTGAAGAAAATTCGAATTGTATCAGTTCTTCTTTTTAGGGTTTTTGGTCGGATCCTCGATCGTTTTTTTTTTTCCTTTTGTTTTTTTTTGTTTGTTTGTAAAGAAGAAATGGAACAACAAAGATTAAAGCAGCAACAACAACTGCAACAACAAGCTCTAATGCAACAAGCAGCTTTAATGCAACAACAGCAGCAACAGATGTATCATCCTGGTGTTATTGCTGCTGCTATGTCTCAGGTTGGTGATTTTTTTTTCTTTTTCTTTTGAGTTTAATGCGACCATGAACATGTGACATTATATTCTTGTCGGATATTAATTGACAATTAAGAAAACAGTATGGCATTGATTGGTTTAGAATGTTTATAAATTAGGAAAATTGTCACACCGGACCATAATCAAAAGACCATTTAGTAGTGAACCGAGGTCGTATGTTGAAAACCTAAGTTAAAAACATAGAAAACAATCTAGTATACTACAGTAATAGTAGCAGTGAAACAAAGCAGCATGAGAAATCATGAAAGTATATGTTTTTTTGTGCATGTGTGTTTTCGTCACTCTTTCAATTGGAAAGGGAAAACTGTTCTAGCAGGATTAGGCTTTCCATACTATATCAGTCTGTGTATCGTTGTTAGCTTTGTGAAAATATTTCGCCTTTGGTTTACTCTGCAATGGTGCAACTATTTTCATATGTATGCTTGTCAAGCTGTGTGGCATGGAGATACTTGAAATTTCACATTTTGTTATCAATTGGAAGAAAAAATGGGTGCTGTAAGGGGTCAATGTTCACCATTCTGTGTCAATTGTGTACAGTTTGTTTGTTTGTCATGGAACTACTTAAAGACTACCGTAGAAATAGTTTCTTCAGTCAAAACTTATCAAAACAAATCTTATCAAGTTCAACTGTTTCAACAACAGTATATGCGGCCATACTAGTGGAACTGGTCTAGGGTCAACAGTATTGACATCAGATTCCTCATCTCTGATTTATTTAAAGAGATCTTCTGTAACTTTTTTTACCTATGTATGTTCATAGTATTGCTTAAGTTTTACATTTGGATACTAGGGATTTTTTTTTGGAACCTTTGGCTTGATCTAGGGTGTCTTACAAACTTGATTCTCAATTCATGCTTTCTTTTCTTTGTACTACATTTTGCAGATGGAACCAGTTCCAAGTGGAAATCTTCCTCCTGGATTTGATGCAGCTTCTTGTCGCAGTGTGTAAGTTTTATGTCAAAATAATTTGGTTTTTTCTTTTTACGATTGTTATATTTCGGAGGAACCTTCTGTGAACAAGTTTATGCAACTGATGATGGCAGGATACCTGAGTCCTCATTAGCATCATTGGTTATTGGTTTCTATGTTTGGTATTCAAAGCCTTGAAAGTTTGACTTGTAGTTGTTGTAAGTTTGAGTTAGCTATGCTCTTCAAGACATGCACCTGAGTACTTTCTTGATTCTTCTTATTTTGTGATTCAGGTACGTGGGCAATATACATGTCAACGTCACCGAGAGCCTACTCGCTGAGGTTTTTCAGAGTACAGGCCCTCTTGAAGGGTGCAAACTTATAAGAAAAGATAAGGTGTGTTATCTGAAAATCATCTGTAGGCCCTCGTGATTAGTTCTCCTCTCTGATATTGCTGAAAAAGGCCCATACGGTTTTTGTTTCAAGCTTCGTCCTGCTGATTCATTTTTCACCCCTTCATTATTTTTAAATTGCTCTATGATATGTTCCTGTAGTCATCATTTGGCTTTGTTGATTACCACGATAGGAGGTCTGCAGCTCTAGCAATAATGACATTGCATGGGAGGCAGCTGTAAGTTGGCGTCCTGTTTTAAATTTATCATGCAACCCCCATGCTCGATTTTTGTAACTTAAGATTGCTGCTATTATGTGTAGCTTTCTTTTAACTCCTTAGTACTTCTTCTCATCTGCAGTTATGGTCAGGCTATCAAAGTAAACTGGGCATATGCTAGTGGCCAGAGAGAGGATACTTCAGGGCACTTCAACATTTTTGTAGGCGATGTGAGTCCTGAGGTTACTGATGCGACTCTATATGCCTGTTTCTCAGTCTTCCCCAGCTGCTCGTAAGTTGTAGTCCGGTTATTTTCTTGTCAGTTTATTTTTCAGTTTAATGTATTTTTGTGATTAACTGCTTGAGGATTGATGTATTGGTGAAATTGATTTCAGGGATGCAAGAGTTATGTGGGACCACAAAACCGGGCGATCTAGAGGATTTGGTTTTGTTTCTTTCCGCAGCCAACAGGTACTATTCCTTTTTGCAATGAACTTTTATGGTTGATATTCACTTGAGGCATGAGATGATGCATGGAACCCAGACTCAGCTAGCAAAGATTTGTTAACCGTCTCTTATTGTATTGGATAATTTACAGGAAGCTCAGAGCGCGATAAATGACTTAACTGGTGAGACCGTCTTCCTCCTCTAGTTTCTGGTATATCATTTGTGGGTACAGAATATACTGTATCTAATTTCCAACCACTTCGTTTTAGGTAAATGGCTCGGGAATAGGCAAATTAGATGCAACTGGGCTGCTAAAGGAGCCACTTATAACGAAGAGAAACAGAATAATGAGAACCAGAATATGGTTGTACTTATAAACGGATCCTCAGGTATCTTGAATTTCTCCTAATTATTGGCTTTGGATTTGGTTTACTCACAAATCTGCCAATGTGCAGAACTGCTGCTTTATCTTTAGTTCTTACTTTTTAGACTAGTCTAGGTGTCGAGAAGTATCTCCGAGGAAGTTGGTTGCATTTAACTTTCCTTCAAATCTCACTTGTTCTGCAGATGGAGGTCAAGAAAATGCAAATGAGGAGGCTCCTGAAAACAACCCAGCATTTACTACTGTCTATGTAGGGAACCTAGCTCATGAGGTAATGAAACAGGGAAATTTCAGAAAACTGTTGAGACAAAATGCGTTCACCTTTTTAAATCGAAGACAGTGTTGACTCACGTTTTGGTCATGGATACGTTACAGGTTACACAACCTGAACTTCATCGTCAGTTTCATATCCTCGGGGTTGGGGTTATTGAGGAAGTACGCATCCAGAGAGACAAAGGGTTTGGGTTCATTAGGTTCAATACCCATGAAGAAGCAGCCATGGCTATTCAGATGGCCAATGGGAGGATAGTCTGTGGAAAATCCATGAAGGTATTTCTGCACTCCTCTTTGTTATTGATATTGTTCATCTCTTAGTTATTGCTATTCCTCATCTTGGTATGGTCTCTTCTATAGTAATCTAGGAATTTAAGTAATATTATAAAACTAAGGGACAGAAAAACATATTCATTTTGGTTCCCTACCCCCTCATTATTCGGATGGTTACCGGACCATCTACTCTTGGCACATTTCTTGAATCCTTACCGAGTGGAATACTGTTGGTAACAATAGTATCATGTACTTGTATATGGGTTGAGAAACAAAAGATTGGAATGTGTACTCAGAGAAAGCTGAGTTACCTTCTTTGAAAACAAAATATGATGAAGGATAGAAATATGTAACGGTATCTAATTGGGAATTGGGGCAAAAACTTATTTGTTCAAATGAGTAACTTCTCACTGGAACAATCAGAGACTTGTTTCATACTTTTAAATGACTAATTTTGTGCTTGCAGTGCTCATGGGGTAACAAGCCAACTCCTCCAGGGACTGCTTCAAATCCTCTGCCTCCTCCAGTCACCCCTTACCAAATAGTTCAAACTCCGGGTATGAATCAGGGTTATTCAGCAGCAGATTTGTTGGCCTACCAACGCCAACTTGCCATGAGCCAGGCTGCTGGTTCTGGTTTATCTGGACAAGCTCTTGTACAAATGGCTGGCCAGCAGAATCTAGCTGCCCAGGCTTCCATTGGTTTAAACTCTGGGTCCCAGGCAATGTATGATGGATACGCCAACAACTCATCTGCCCAACAGATGATGTACTATCAGTAAGGTCAAAGAGGGTCATGTCAGGTCCTTCACATTTTGTTGACATTAGATTTTGGGTCTTGTTATTTCTATTTTCTCAGTTAGTTTATTTATCTTTGATAGATTTTGCTACATATGGCTGGGTTGTAACTGATGAAAAGTTGTTCCTTTTTTCTTTTTTGTTACTTTGGGTGTTTTTTTTTGTTGCTTTTCTTTCTTTTCCTTGAAAGTTTATAAAAGGTTTAAGTTTTGTAATATGTCATTATTATATACGAGTAGAAATTACTTGCTCTCTGTGCTCTTATTATTTTTTCGGGGCATTTGCTCTTGAAGCCGTCTTAGAACTCTTTTTTATGTCGGATTCGATACCCTCTCTCCTCTCTCACTAGTTCAACAGGAAAAAAAGTTTTCTTCACCGGTAACCATTTCCGGCTCGGGATTTTTTTTTCTCTTTTCTTGTCTTAGGTTAGATCTTTGTTATTAGTTAGTTTCTATCATGGTTTTCTCTTACTTATTGGTAAGTTTTGTACACCCTTCATCATTGTTAGCTCTGGCGACGTAATCTTTACCGGAATCTTCATCATCTATTTATCCGGCGACGGAATCTTCATGAATGATGCTTTTGATGACGAAATCTTCATCACAAGTTTTAAGAAATTTGAGCAAATCACTCCAACTTTTGGTGCACATCTTTATGAAGAAGAAAAACAAACAAAATGGTTGGAATACACTTCCGAGAAAAACCATTCTTCCTCCGACTTGATCGGTTCTTATTCATGCTTGTATTTGTTCTACACTGGTAATCCTTCTCTTTCTCTTGTCGGATTTCTTGTACGGTATGTATATTTGTATTTTCTTAATTTTGATTTTAAACCCATTGTAACCTTGAACTCCCATTAATGAAAAGGTTTTTTGTATAAAAAAAATAAAATAAATCTTATTAACTGCCTTGTAATCTTATTATGCTATAAGGTCCTTGTAATCTCGATGTACCATCTGATTTTTAACCCTCCATATCAAATCCCGGTTCCGCTGATATTTGTATACGACTTCGGCATGAGATATTTCCGCAACACAATGTCCATCATATCCTATGACCCAAACCAGTTCACCACTTAATAATGGATAACATATTCTTTCTCTTGTCTCCTTCGTCTTCTCCTCTTTCAAATCTTCAGAATCTCAACAGAAAAAACACATTTAGGGTTTCTTCTCTTCAACAGAATCATTCACCAACACCAAATTCACCTCAGAAGGTAACACTTTTTTTTTTTTTTTTTAGTTCAGTTCAATTCTCTTTCTTATAGTAGAATCAAGCCTGAAATTTTGAAACGAAACACAAAACCCAGACTCAAATTTCCATAAAATGGTAAACAGAACATTATTTAAGAAAAAAATTCTTCTCTTTTTTTCATTTCTGAGGATAAATAGGATAATGTTAATTTAGTCGTCTGGGCAACTTGGGTTTCGCTGTTTATGGGAGGAGATTAGGTTCATTGGCCCTTTCTCCCTTGGGAGTTTGGTGTTCTAGTTGAGTTAAGTTCATTGGCAGAACACCAAAGTTAACTACTGTTTGCATCTATTATTTGAGTGAATTGCACATTCAACATGGAAGTATTAATATGCATTTCTTCAGTAATTTTCGTTGAAACTCTTAATCTTTTGGAATTTAAGTATTAATATGCATTTCTTTTGAACCGAACAGATAAACTATCCTTGGCGAAAGAAAAGAAATGAGGGTGAATTTGATAACGTTGTTAATTTTGCATCGGCAATTCACGTTTTGGGTAAGAAAAGGAGGCCTGATCTAGCTAAGAAACTGCTCGTCGAAATAGAATCTGAAGGTTATGTACCTAGTTGTGCCACTTTGTCAGCTCTAATGCTGTGTTATGTAGATAATGGACTTGTATCACATGCCCAGGCTGTATGGGAGGAGATTATAAATAGTTCATTTGTGCCAAGTATTGAAGTAATCTCTGATTTAATTGATGCATATGGAAATTTGGGTTGTTATGACGAGGTGTTTAGGATACTGCGTTATGTGACTCTGAGGAACTTCAATTCATGTTCTCAGGTTTATTCGTTGGCTATCTGTTGTTTTGGTAAACGAGGGCAGCTGGAAATGATGGAAACCGTAATGGATGAAATGGTTTTGGATGGTTTTAGAGTGAACTCTGTCACAGGAAATGCCATCATTAAATATTATGCGGAGCATGGTTCTTTGGCGGACATGGAAACTGCCTATGGCAGGGTTAAAAGATCTAGGATTCTTTTGGAGAGAGAAGGAATTAGAGCAATGGCTTCTGCATACATCAAGGAGAAGAAGTTTTATAAGTTGGGGGAGTTTTTACGGGATGTTGGTCTTGGTAGGAGGAACGTAGGAAATCTTCTGTGGAATCTCCTTTTGTTGTCTTATGCTGGTAACTTCAAAATGAAAAGCTTGCAGAGGGAATTCTTGAGTATGTTAGAAGCTGGGTTTTCTCCTGATCTTAATGCATTTAATATACGGGCAATGGCCTTTTCGAGAATGTCTTTGTTTTGGGATCTCCATTTAAGCCTTGAACATATGAAACATGAAAAAATCGTTCCGGATATTGTGACTTATGGGTGTGTGGTTGATGCATTCTTGGAGAGAAAACTCGCAAGAAACTTGGATTTTGCTTTAAGCAAAATGAATCTTGATTCTTCTCCATTTGTTTCGACTGATCCTTTAGTGTTTGAGGTTTTCGGGAAAGGTGATTTTCATTCAAGTTCAGAGATACTTTTAGAATCCAAATGGAAGGAGAAATGGACTTATAGGAAGCTAGTAGCAATCTATGTCAAGAAAAAGTACCGTAGTAACCAAATCTTTTGGAATTATTGAAAGGTGTTATGTCGGTTCATAGTTTTCGAATCTGGTCCAGTTATCATCAGGTATTCGAAAATTCATGTTACAGACAATTATGAAATTGTTTTTCTGGCATATCTTTTGCAACATGTTCAATGTATTGAGTGGTAAGTGGTAACACTTGATTCATGCTTCTTTTTTTTTTCATTTGCAGAAAAATGGTTACATGAGAAAACTGCTTTTGATCGGAATCTAGAGCTGGGAAAGGCGAACCACTGTAAGTATACTTTCTCCAAAGCAAATTGGTTACATTTGCATTCAGTAATCTAGCGTTTGTCTTGTTTCATGAAAGCTTATCAGTTTTCTTTCTGCAAAGTATCTCAACATTTCACTTTCTTACTTTATAACACAAACTTAGTACTTTACCCCAAGCACTTGTTCTTTCTCAAATACCTGATGATAACTTGACCAGTTTGGAAAAACAGTTCTATATATATACATGTTTTGGAGCTGAATTCACCTCCTTGCCTTCATATCCTATATCTAGTGTGAAAGAAAGGCTGCACGACCTTAGTTTTATTTACGCTTCTGACCCTGTAAATGGAAAAACAATATTTAGCACTCTGGCCTTCTTAATAATATAACAACGTCAAGTATTGGTTCAAGTGTTTGTAAATTTCATACTTGACTGCTTTTCTGGTAAAGATGATGAGTTGCTTATCGAGCTATCAAATCCTGATGATATTAAGTGAGGGTCGCTCATCACTTCCTGCATAAGTTTTTATTGGAGTTATTAGTATGTCATAGAACTGGTAAAGTTCCTCTAATACTAGTATTTGGTTGAACATTCTCAACTCACCTGGTTCGTAGCAATATAACTGTTGTTTGGTGAGGCATTTGCACTTCCCAGGATCATGTTAGGCATGCAGTCATCAGCAAGCGATCGCAATCTTTCAAGCTCTGGTAAAATCACCTTTGCAAGATCAGGACGGTCTTTCCTCCTCAACTCTGCACACTTTATCGCTAGGTTAGCATAAGATAAGGCCTCTTCCATAGGCCAATCAGTCAAGGCTGGGTCCAGCATATCAGCGAATGTTTCCTTCTCTATAGACTGTTCTACACGATGTGTCAGACCCATTGGTGGTTTGGCCGTGATTATTTGTAAAAGCATGATACCGAGGGAGTAAATATCTGATTTTATACCAAGCATTCCCGTTTGTTGATATTCAGGATCGATATAACAAAAAGTTCCCGCCGTCGATGTTATTCGGTATTGTGTAACACAATCATTCACAGAAGGAGGGACAAGTCTAGCCAGGCCTACATCAGCAATCTTGCTAACATAGTTGCGATCCAGTAAAATATTGCCAGGTTTTAGGTCTCGGTGCACTATTGGCTCCGGTTTTGTCTGGTGTAGGAAAAGCAATCCTGTAGCAATATCTGCAGAAATTCGAAATCTTAATTGCCAAGAGAGAGGTGGTCTATTTCCTTTTCTGAAGAGACAATCATCTAAGCTCCCGTTAGCCATGTATTCGTAGACTAGACAACCATACTCCGGGCAGGCTCCCAAGAGGAGAACCATGTTAGGATGCCGGATGCAGCTTAATACTTCAACCTGCATTGGAATATTGGAGTTCCAGTTACCTCTTCTAACTTACTAAAACCTTCGTAACTACTTCAGTTTTTGAATTTGTGATCTTAGCAAAGTAAGTTTATGAGAGCCATACCTCCTGCTGAAACTGTGATCTTCCCTGAGCTGCATCTGGTCGAAGTATTTTAATGGCAACCTGTGTGTGATCGAGATGACCTTTAAAGACAGGTCCATAACCTCCTTCTCCAATCTTTCGAGCTTCATTAAAATGGTCTGTTGCTACCTCAATTTCCTCAATTGTGTACTTCCTGTACCTGATATCAGATTTTGAAAAACTTTCAAACATTTTCTTCTTTTCCTCAGCTTCTTCTAGTGCTTTCATCTCTGCACTAACTCTCTTCCGTGCCTCCAACTCTGCAACCCTTTGAGATGCTTGAGCAGCCTCCATTGCTGCCTTGCACTTTGCTTTCTCTCTCTCTGCAAGCACTCTGGCTGCTTCTTCAGCACGCCGTGCATCCTCCAACCTCTGTTGTTCTTCCATTTTCCAGCGGTGAAGCTCTGTTGCCTTTATAGTAAAAATCCCACCTGAGTTGGACTATATGATAAATTAACGACCTCAAGAAGCAAAAGAAAACTACCTTCTGTTGTGCAGTGAGGGCTTCTTTGCAGGCTGTGCTGTACATATCCATTGTTTGCTTTAACTCTAGCTTTAGTCTCCTCATCTCATTATCCACATCATCCTGCAAGTTCAGCAATATTAAAAGGTAAGTGGACTGTTCAGAAGGTTTGAAATATCATACTTATGGGATTCAAGTTATCGAGCAATCATCTCAGCTTTCTGCTGTGCTTAAGACAAATTTGTCTTACATTATTTAGTTGTGAAAACCCACTCTCCTGCGAAGCCATTGAGAACCCGATTGACTTGCGTGCTGATTGCATCGAGTCAAAACTGTAACCTTCATAACTTGGTGTACCCGAGCTGGTGGAATATCTTGAATTTCGATCAGTATCCAGATGGTCGTAGAAAGAAGGGAACATTTGGTCTGTGCTTGGTCTACCAGAGCTCACAAACGATATATCAGTTTCCGGTAATGAGAAATCAGTGTACACTTTTCCATTCATACCTCCCCCTCTCGCGAAAGGTGACCTATATTACAAATAAAAACATCTCAGTCTTTTCACAAATTAGAAGTTAAGCCATGCACATTAAACATGACCCATTTAACTAGTTTGTCCTAAAAAACAAAGACGAGAAGAGAAGGAGAAAGTTTAGTCTATCGTGGCTTACTTGATGGAGTCCTGGTTTTCAAGCACTTTACGAGTCTCTGGTTTTGTGTCTGTGGATAGTGATATTTAATTATTTTAGAATTTACAGCAGGAGATATTACGAGTAAGATAAGTAAGATCACATGTGTCATTTCTTAGTTTATCTTTTCAGAGTTTTCTTACCTCTTGTGCTAGTATCTCTTGAGAGTGGTGGTTCATGGTCCGGTATTTTGGTCATGAATGGGGGTAGGGCAGGGGCTGGCCGTGAGGCAGATCGTAAGGATGACATCTTCCCTTTAGAGATAATATAAACAGTACAGAAATCTGGTGCTCCCTTGGACAAACTGTTTGCAACATCTGTGTTTCTGAACCTCCTGTGAACAAATTGTTTATAGTTTTGTCAATACTAAAATATTAAGATTTGTCAATACTTCCCTTATTTTTTTTCTTATAGTTTATCCTATTTAATACAATCTTGTTCAAATTTGTATTTGGACTGTCCATGCAGAATAAAGAACTTAGCAGGAGTAGTTACTTGAAAAAACCACCCTTCGAGGAAGCACCGACGACTAAATTTGCAATTGAAGAGTGGGCAACAAACTCTGTTATTGCTTTTGCTATATCTGTGGCTTCGAGTGTTATATCTTGGCATTGTATCTGAGACAAAGCATTAGATTCGGAAGACAATATCAGGTTAGAACTTGAGGTTTCCTTTTTTTCTCGTTTGCTTTTAAAATGCAGTTTGTCAGATAGATGTAGAACAAAGATAAGCGAGTACCCACATCTTTTCGTGAACAAAATACCCGGAAGGGAAGGAAAACATCGTTGCTGTCGAGCGCTCTTCTGGACGATATTGTTACTTCAGTGCCGTCCGACATGGTGGTACGACCTTCCGCTGCATTCCTCGACAATATTACAAAAAAATGATTATTTATCAGAGACAACAATTTCTTATATAGGAGGGACATTGCCATCAATTTGATACATGGGGTTACATAGTGATCTCTAGGGCCAACATAGGGATGAATCAAGTGCTAAAATTTGGTGACTGGAACATGCTAATAGATAACCAGTATGTATAGTAGGCAGTCTGTAATACCATGTCAGATGCGCCTATACGATCTTGTACTAAAATCAAACAGATCACATTGTACGAGGAGCACAACCCATGTATGTATATGCATATAGTTTTTCCAATATACGTTGGTGCTAATCTAAAACTTGTTTATTGATCTCATGTATGTATAAATATTTCTGATGAATTCAGTTTTTCGGTTCTGCATCAGTATGAGAAGGTTTCGTGTTTATTGGTGCAAAATGCATGGTTCCATGATGAGATAAAAAGGTAAGAGAAAGATGAATGTACCTTGTGCAGAACGAGAAGATGGTGGTTTGGGATTGACATGAATTAAGAAAATCGATTGACCCTTTGTAACAAGATGATCGGCAGCCCATTTGAGAGCTTGTTGGCTTGATTTATCTCTGTCTACAGCTACTGCCACAGACCCATTTCCTGCACCATCCTTCTTATCACTGTTCTTTGACAACCACATTTCTTTCTTTCTTTGTTTCTCCGTCTTTTTGGATTGAAAAATTTATGTTGTTTCCTGTCTACAGATTCAGACTTTCTTGTTTATCTTCAAAGATAAATTTCATTCCATCAGAAAACAAACAGAAGGGAAAGAAACACTCTCTTTCTCAAACTTGTTTTTACAAAAGGACTCTCCATTATTTGAGGACAGTTTTTCTTTTTCTGACCATTGACTTTTGTCCTACTATTTTTGGTGAAAATGATTTGCTTGCTATTATTTGGGCAATGAAAATGATTCACCGCGTAGATCATCAGACTAAACGTCTGAAAAAGAAAAGAAAAGGAGGATGTAATTTATTTTTTTATTGTTAGTTAGACTTAGTGGCCCCTAAAATCGAACCCTGAACCCCTACCTCCTCAAAGGGAGGGAGCGAATAATTTTTTAGCTTGCTTAACGACTCAGTAGAAACATAGCCAACCTTGGTAGAGCAAAAACACACCATAGCGAATAAATTCTTCGCTCCTCTTCCACATCGTAGACTCTTCTCAATTTTTTTTGGTAAACTTCGAAATTTTCTTGATTGTGTAGATTTTCTTCAAAATTCCTCGGATATCAGGTTCACCTGTGAATTAAGATAATGGGGGGAAAGGCCGACTGTTTATTTAGATGTATCTGTTGATGGAGGTGATCCTGAGCGGTTGGTGTTCGAGGTATATTTTATGTTTTAAGCTTTATAAGAAACAAGTGGTGTTTTGTTTTAGCTGACTTAATTCTGTCTAAGTTAATGTGTCTTTTGTACGCTGTACGCACACACAAGGTAGGTTAAGCTAATATTGATAATGCCTTTTACAGCTCTTCTCTGATGTTGTTCCAAAAACCGCCGAGAATTTTCGAGTACTTTGTACAGGTAATTGAGGCCTCCGCAGTATGTTTACTGTATCATCTAAAAATAATTTTCACCATTCTTCTTTTTTCTAATTGATCAATTATTCATGTTGTTCTTCAAATATTGAAATGTTACTTGGAGAATCTAAAGACATCTCCAATCCTTGGGTTTAACTTGATATTTTGTAGGTGAAAAGGGAGAGGAGGCTACAACTAAAAAGCCTCTACACTTCCAAGGATCATATTTTCACCGGTGTGCAAGTCCTTACTCATATTTTTGCAAAAGCTACTCATCAAGGCTGGCTCGGTGGTTTCAACAATTAAATTACTGCTTTTCATAAATCTTTACCTTCTGGAGCGCATGAAACCTCTGTGGAACGGGGATGACCTGCGCTAGGTGGCCCGTTTTTAATTTCACTTTGTTTTATAAAATATATACCAATTAGTTTTTCTTTATATATATAAAAAACAAAATATTTCGTTAGTATTATTTATTGATAGATTCTTACTTTTTAATTAAAATAAATACCATTTTTTTGTAGTAAAATATTAGAATATTAGGGAAAAAGAAAGAGGCTGGGAAAGAGAAGGATTTCATTTATAAGAGTCCTATCGGTTACATGGATAGATTATCCTTTATATACATGGAGAGTGGAAAACCAAAAGACTTCTGTTTTGGACCGCACATCCATGGGCATGGGCCCTTTAACACTCCCCCTTGTGCGGTTCAGTGAAACTTCATATGCAATGCTTCACATATAGGCTTCGAATGTTGATCTTCAAATGTAGTTATCTCCTTTATGACTATTGTGCCGAAATCAATAGCCTTACTAAAACTTTGACAAGGAAAAACTTAGTGGGATAAAACCTTGGTACAACTCTTCACATGTAGTACTTCACATGTTGTCTCGTACTTTACATGTAGTTCATCACATACAATACGATCTTCAAAGATCGATGATTCTAAGTTAATTGCCTCGTTAAAACTTCGTTAGGCTAACCCAGAGGGACAAAACCTGAACTAAAGAAAAAAGAGTACAATATTAAGCACACTTAGAACATAGTTGGACTCGAATATGTTGCCTCATTAAAACCTTGACAAGGAAAACCCAGTGGGACAAAGCCTTGATGAAGGGAAAAGAGTACAACGTGAAAAATGCAAGTAAAGGTGATCCGTTCCCGATGATCACTTTGCTCTATTGAAGTTGACTAGTTTCTTCACAGCTCCTAATGCAGAAAATGCTCGTCGAAAAGATAATAGCCTTAGCTAGGAAATTACTTCCCTGTGTTTTGTTGTTGTCTCATTAAAAACCTTGACGAGTAACAAAACCCTGTGGGAAAAAGCAACCCGGTGAAGGGAAATAGTTCAACACACCATTAGATGCTCCCTCTGATGTCAGACAATTTTCATTAGTCTAATGCAGTCAAAAGGAGTTTATCACATTTTACTTTGGTGACTTGAATGTGTATAGGACCATGTTGTTGATTCTGGAAGTTACGTTGCTTAACAGACTATCGTGTTTCATTTCTTTGATTCAGATATATTCAATAATATCAACGCGATCTTTATGTCTTCAACGTTCAACATACTTGATGCTTTTAGTGTCGTCTCGCTAAAAACCTTGTCGAGTAACAAAACCCTTTGGGAAAAACTATTCTCGATCGAAGGGAAAAAGAGTACAACACAACTTCAATTTCGAAGCAAATTATGTCGACATCATATCCTTGGATCCCCCCCTGATTACTTTCAGAGTTGTTCCAGACTGTTCCTTTAGTCATGTACTTTTCGAAACTGAATATCGGTAATGACCTAGAAAATAGTCTACCGTATCTCCCCCTGATTACTTTCGTTGGAGAAGAGATTATTGTTCCTTTATAATCAACAACTTTTGGATTGCACTTTCATTAGCATTCCTTTTAATGTATTTGCAGGGATGAAACACATTTATGTCAATGGTGACTTTTAAGTACATGATAACATTCACTATACCATTCCAATGACGTTGCGTTGGCGCTGAGCTATATCTAGCTAACAAGTTCCCTGAGGATGTAAAATATAATCGAGTACATTATTATACTAAGTACAACAATGCGTCTATTATACTTAGATATGAGAATTTCATCTCCCAAAACATCTTCGTCATCTTCCTTTAGACGAAATGGTTAGTTACTTACATTTGAACCTCGATTAATCATAGGAGTGCTATCAGGATGCATGTCTTTGTTAAATTTCCTGACAACTTTAGACATATGCAAACTGGTGGAATAATATACCACAAGCTCAGTATTCGGTCGAGCTTTCTCCAGACTTTTCATCTCAAATTCGTATTTCAAATAGCTTTTAAGGTCTCTTATTACATCAAGAGTACCCATCATGTCTGTACCATCGACATAGATAGCTACAATTCCAAATAAAGAACTTTTTTGTGAATACGTAAGGAAAAATACCTTACTTGTCTATCCCCTCCAAATCAAATAGTCACTTAGACGGGTATACCACATCCGCCTGATTGCTTCAATCTATAAGTGAGCGTTATATCTAACTCTAAACGCACTATGTGGTTTAGAGTCACTTGATTTGGGAAACAAAAGTCTATCAAGTACTTTTGTAAATATCTGCAATCTCTTTATTCTTTCAGAGATACATAACAACCACAAACATGTGCTGCATTTCAAGTTGTTTTGAAATTACCAAGCTAACTAAGTAGCAGAAAAATGTAACGTTCATTATAATAGAATAATTCCAGGGCTTTGTGAGAAACCTCGCGCCACAAGGCGAGTCTTTATCTTTTAAGATTGCTTTCTTCTCATTATGCTTTGTGACAAATTAATCATGTATGTCCAATAGGCTTTACACTTGGTTGGTTAGCACTACCACACCAAATACCTGAATATTTGTCAAAGAACCAAGTTCTACTTGGATTGTATAGGCCAAATATGCTCTTCGTTGACATTAAGCAAGAAGGAGCTTGGTTCGATCTTATCTTTCTCTATTTTCTTAAGCAAGTGTATATGAAATTAATCATCAATATGCTCGCATGATATTTCCATTGACTCGTCAGCATTCTCATAATCCACTTGGGATGTTATTGTTCTCTGGAATCATTAAACTTCGGAGCGTCCTCCAGTTTGATTCATGGACATATTCAGAGACAATCTTATGAGATGATTTCTGATGATATAAATAAGTTGTTCCTTACTCACCTACTTCCTTTCTAGGTGAGGAATAATCGAACCAAGTGGTTTCTCCAACTTCCTTTACGGAGCCATGGCCTCAACCCCACTTCCACTAAGTGTAGTTGCAACACCTTAGTCTATGGTGTATATCCCTTATTGAGGATTTGTAACCTTGCGCAGGTAGGTTTGCAGCTGGTATGTGTGATCCATCACTTTAGCGACATCAGTGTACATTCTGAAAATCGATTATTCTTTGTCACTTCACATTTACATTTGTGGAGTACATGAATCAATATGAGACATAGTGGGAACACACCACGACAATTCCTGTCGTTCCCTTAGAAAATACTTTTTCTTATCTCCCCTTAACGACGGGAAGACTGTCTCATTAAAGTGATAACCCGCAAATCTAACGGTAAGAGATCTCCTGCCAAGAGGTTTAAAATGCGGATAATTGTTGGGAACTCATTTCCAACATAACTACTTAACAGTTTTGAAGACCCATCATAGTACGATGTGGAGTCGTAATGGTACATATATAGTGCAACCAAAAATGCGTAAGAACACGAATGTCAGGCTTAAATCCAGTTACCAACTAGTACACAAAAAAGGTTGACTAATATTGGGTTCTAAAACGAATTAAGTAAAGATGCGTGTAATATTGCATATCCCCAAAGTAATAAAAGGTAGGTTGGTACGCATAACCTATTCCTTAGATACCATCTGTAACCTTTGATGGTAGCCTCTGCGAGACCATTGGGTATAAGATGCTCTATATTGATCCTATTAAACATGCAATATTCATCAAGTCCTTTTGATGTAAATTCTCTAGCATTAACAAGGGTGGTGAACCTTTGCACTTTGCATTGTGTAATATGTGCTAGGAATTCTACAAAAATTAAACGCATCGTTTGTTGTGATCAATAACTGATTCGATGCCTCGAATCATCCACCAGAGCCATAAATCACTTGAATGGTCCGCATTCTGCATGGATATATGTTCACTAACAACACTTTATTTCTTTGAAGAATGAGTTATTCACCATTTGCATCTGAGTAAAACAGGATGGTCTCAATCACGTTTTACTGAAGAAAGAATTTGTAAGATGAGTGACGTGCTTCATTACTCTAAAGCATAATGGGGAGAGGCAGTGCAAATCTAGTAACTTTAGAAATCACTGATTGTGATTGATGCCGGAACTTCGCATTCTATTAGTTCATTGTCTTTTACACTCAAATAAAGTGATGCCCGTGTTGGTACTTTCAAAACGGAACATCGTGTTACAACCAATGTGCCTTATGGTTATGTCAAAGTCTTTATGAATCAATCCCAATCAGTTCATTGTTGGGTTAATATGGATTTAGTAATTCAAGTTCCAGTGATTTACAATTCACTAGATTGACACATTAATTTTCTAAAAATATGCTTCCTTCCACATTCATTAGAAATAATTTATAGATGCAATCAACTCCATTCTCACTGTAAGTTTCCAAAAAGGTAGGTAATAGTTCACGCATGAAAACCCTTTGCACTTAACAAGGTGCGATTAGCCCTTAGTACATACAGAGCTTATGCGACTTTTGGTCTTTATTCCATCTTGGCAACAAATTTTTGAGCAGTGCTTCGCTTGATGATCCAATCATCGTGGTTACATTATAAGGAGTTAGTTCAACAACTAGTGTAAATTCCTTAAACTATCAGTTAGACATTTGGGTCTTGAGAGTTTTAATAAGTGGTGTGGCCTTATTACATAACAAAAGTGGGGTTCAACTCAAGTACTTTTGAGACATTTCACCCAATATATCTCAAGTGCTTTAGAGAATTTATGTCTCGTGTTTTCATTCCATAAATGCAGACATTGGATCTAGTTCAACTGAATAAGATAGTCAATTGGCCGGGCAAAATTCTTGTTGCCATTAAAGTTGATGTGAAAATTGGTTGCTATTATGATACACACATTACATTGTATATACCAACATTTATGACCAAGTGCATTTCCAACTCTTTCATTTATGATGGGAGCTAGAGTTACATTTTAGCTTCATCCCATATTCAGTTGATACCTGTACTTTGGTGTCATTACTGCTAGGAAAAAAAATACATCTGTCTCATGATATATATGTCCCTTTTCACATGCTTTATATGAGTCGGTACGTCTAACCCTCATTACTTCGGGGTTCTTTCCATTTTCAATTTTGCTACATTTAGCTTAATTTGAGAATATTCATTATCTCAACAGGCCAAGAGAATCTCACTACACATGTCAACCACGTATTTTAGGTTGAATATATTACTAAAGATAGTTCTCTTGTTGTTATACTTCAACATATAGTGGTTCGTTAGTATCATGGATGAAGTAGAGAAATGGAAATTTTCTAACTCAAATCACCTTTTATGAGTTCTTCCACAAAAATTGGAATACATGTGATTTTATTTCCAACGTATCTTTTGAAAATACCGACTCTTTAATAGTCAAAATGAATTACATCTCACAAAACATTCAAATTTAGGGAGAAAATAATGGTGCTCAAGTAATTTCAAATGAATACATTGGAATCGAGTTGGTACAACCAATTGAACAAAAGACATCATTCAACTAAAGCCAATATCATATTCAAGAGAACAAAATAATATTAAGACAAAAATTCTTAATGATCGAGATCAACAATCATAATTTAAATTGACTGTTTATATGTTGTTGACTTACCTTAAGACAAAAATAAACAAAACTAGGCATGTTCTAAAAACAAACAAATAAGCCTATCAAGTGTTCATTCAATGTAAAAACCCGCGTTATGGTTACTTACCTCAGATTTTGGTTCCCACTATACATACATAAAACCGGAAAGCCCTTGGTCGCGCAAAACCCAGAACAGAAACAAAAAAGGATACAGCTGGAACAGGGCAGACCTAGCCGAACTAGGGTGGACCGAACCGGGGGTGGACCGGAGATTTTTCTTTCTCCGCGAACACAGAACATCGTTTACAGAAGCTCTTCGTTCTCATTCCAGATCCCAGAAAATTTTCACGCCCAAAAACATACCAACATATAATATATATTAGCCTTCCATTTCCATTAATAATTAATTGTAATATAAGGCACAACCCAAAATTAAAATCACCAAACTGGGCAGATTTCAAAAATGAAATCAAAAATAAGGAAAAAGAGGAAAAAAATAATAATCTAACGTAGCATCATCAAATAAGATGAAGCCATAACATCTAATGACATCAATGCAATATAATATAATAAAATAATGTAAAGGAAACATGAAAGCAGGGGTGCAAAAAGCAAGGGCAGTTAAAAAAAAATTCTTCTTTTAATAACGTAATCCCAAAAAGGAAACAAAAACAAAAAGTAACAGACCTAACTTCTGTCAATCGATCATGTAATAAACCATGTGATAATAGGTCAAATCTCATTCTCAATCAAAAATAAAATAAAATAGGACAAAAGAGCATCTCAATCATCAATCAAATTAAAAAACAACAACAACAATTACATGGTGAATAAAATAGATATCTTAATATATCACGGCAATCGAGATGTTAAAAGTAAATCAGATTCAAATTATTGTTTATATAAGACAAAAGGTGATGATTTCATTAATCAATTATTAATAGGTGATCAAATCAAACATAACCGTTCAAGTCATACCCAAACCGAGAAAGAGAAAAGGGTAGGGAAAGAGAAGGATTTCATTTATAAGAGTCCTATTAGATGGATAAATTATCTTTTATATACATGGAGAGGGGAAAACCTAAAGATTTCTGTTTTGAACCGTATATCCATGGGCATGGGCCCTTTAACACATTTTAATTTATAATATGTCTAAAGAGAATTAGAGATGAAGGAAGAGATGTAGAGACAAGAAGGAGAATATCTTATGAGAGAGATTAGGTTTCTTTATATACAAATAAAGGGGAAATTAGATGGACCGCACATCCATGGGCCGTAGGCCCTGTAACACTCCCCATTGTGTGGTTTAATAACAAAACTTTATACATAATGCTTCATATATTGTGCTTTGAATGTATTTCTTCAAATGTCCTTCTCTCCTTGATGACTTGTGCCGAAATCAATTTCCTTATTAAAACTTTGACAAGGAAAAACCCAGTGGGATAAAACCTTAGTACAACTCTTCACATGTTGTCTCGTACTTTACATGTAGTTCATCACATGCAATACGATCTTCAAAGATCGACGGTCTAAGTTAATTGCCTCGTTAAAACTTCGTCAGGAAAACCCAGAGGGACAAAACCTGAACTAAAGAAAAAGAGTATAATATTAAGCAAATTTAGAACATAGTTGGACTCGAATATGTTGCCTCATTAAAATCTTGACAAGGAAAATCTAGTGGGACAAAACCTTGACGAAGGGAAAAGAGTACAACATGACAGATGCAAGTAAAGGTGATCCATTGAAGATGATCACTTTACTCCGTTGAAGTTGACTAGTTGCTTGACAACTCCTAAGGAAGAAAATCCTCGTGGGAAAGACAATAGCCTTAGCAGGGAAATTACATTCCCGGTGTTTGTTGTTGTCTCATTAAAAACCTTGTCGAGTAACAAAACCCTGTGGGAAAAAGCAACCTCAATGAAGGAAAATAGTTCAACACACCATTAGATACTCCCCCTGATGTCAGACAATTTTCATTAGTCCAATGTAGTCAAAAGGAGTTTATCACACTTTAGTTTGGTGACTTGAATGTTTATATGAGCATGTTGTTAATTCTGGAAGTTACGTTGCTTAACAGACTATCGCGTTTCATTTCTTTGATTCAAATATTTTCAGTAATATCAACGCGATATGTATGTCTTCAACGTTCAACATACTTGATATTTTTAGTGCCTCGCTAAAAAACCTTGTCGAGCAACAAAACCCTTTGGGAAAAACTATTCTCGATCGAAGGGAAAAGAGTACAACACAACTTCAATTTCGAAGTAAAATATGTCGACATCATATCCTTGGATCCTCCCCCTGATGTTGACACCTCCCCCTGATTACTTTTAGAGTTGTTCCAGACAGTTCCTTTAGTCATGTACTTTTCGAAACTGAATATCGGTAATGACCTAGAAAATAGTTTACCATATCTCCCCCAGATTACTTTCGTTGGAGAAGAGATTGTTCCTTCATAATAAACAACTTTTGGATTGCACTTTCATTAGAATTCCTTTTATTGTCTTTGCAGGGATAAAATAAATTTATGTCAATGGTTGCTTTTAAGTACATGATTACATTTACTATACAATTCCGATGACATTGCGTTGACGCTGAGCTATATTTAGCTAACAAGTTCCCTGAGGATGTAAAATTTAATCGAGTACATTATTATACTACGTACAACATTGCGTCTGTTGTACTTAGATATGGGAATTTCATCTCCCAACACATCTTCGTCATCTTCCTTTAAACTAAATGGTCACTTACTTACATTTGAACCTCGACTAATCATGGGAGTGCTATCAGGATGCATGTCTTTGTTAAATTGCCTGACAACTTTAGCCATATGCAAACTGGTGGAATAATATACCACAAGATCAGTATTCGGTCGAGCTTTCCCCAGATTTTTCATCTAAAATTCAGATTTCAAGTAGCTTTTAAGGTCTCTTATTTAGACTTATAGTCTTATTACATCAAGAGTACCCATCATGTCTGTACCATCGACATAGATAGCTACAATTCGAAATCAGGAACTTTCTTGCGAATACGCAAGTAAAAATAACTTACTTGTCTATCTCCTCCAAATCAAATAGTCACATAGACGTGTATACCACATCCGCATGATTGCTTCAATATATAAGTGAGCGTTCTATCTAACTGTAAACGCACTTTGTGGTTTAGAGTCACTTGAATTTGGAAACAAAAGGCTATCAAGTACTTTTGTAAATATCTTCTATCTCTTAATTCTTTCAAAGATACGTAACAACCACATACATATGCTGCATTTCAAGTCCTTTTGAAATTGCCAAGATAACTAAGTAGTGGAACGCTATAACGTTCATTACAAGAGGACAATTCCAGGGATTTGTGAGAAACCTCGCGCCACAAAGCGAGTCTTGATACTTTGAGACTTCATTCTTCCCACTGTGCTTTATTACAAATAATCACGTATGTCCCATAGGATTTACACTTGGTTGGTTAACACTACCACACCAAATACCTGTATATTTGTCAAAGAACCAAGTTTTACCTTGATTGTGTAGGCCAAATAGGCTCTTTGTTGACATTAAACAATTAGAAGCATGTTTCGATCTTATTGTGCTCTATTTCCTTGAGCAACTATATATAAAAATAATCATTAATATGCTCGCACAAACTTTCCATTGACTCGTGTGTGTTCTCATAATCCTTAGGATTTCATTGTTATCTGGAATCATTAAACTTCAGAGCGGCCTCCAGTATTGATTCATGGACATAGTCAGAGTCAATAAAATGAGATGATTTCATTAATTATACAAATTAGGTTGTGCCTTACTCATCTACTTCTTTTCTAGGTGAGTATTGATCGAACCTGGTGGTCTCTCCATCTTCCTTTGTGGAGCCACGGCCTTAATTACACTTCCACCAAGTGTAGTTGCAACACCTTAGTCTATGGTGTACCCCATACTGAGGATTTCTAACCTTGCAGGAACATTTGCAGCTGGTATGTGTGATCTTGTCACGTTGTCGATATCAGTGCACTTTCTGAAATCAATTGTTCTTTGTCACTTCACATTTACATTTGTGGAGTACAAGAATCAATATGAGACACAATGGGAACACACCACGACAATTCTTGTCGTTCTCTTAGAAAATACTTTTTCTTATCTCCCCCTAATGACGGACTGTCTCATTAAAATGACAACCCGCAAATCTAGCGGTAAGAGATCTCCTGCCAAAGGTTGTAACATGCGGATAATTGTTGGGAGTAAATATCCAACATAACTACTTAATCATTTTCGTGACCCATCGTAGTACGATATGGACTCATAATGGCACATATATAGTGCAACCAAAAATGCGTGAGAATACGAATGTCATGCTAATATTGGGGTCTAAAACGAATTTAAGTAAATGTGCATTTAATATTGCATATCCCCCAAGAAGATAAAGGTAGGTTTGTACGCATAACCATGTCGTAGACATCATATGTAACCTTTGATGATAGCCTTTGCGAGACCATGAGGTATAGGATGCTCTGCATTGATCCTATTAAATATGCAATAACCATCAAGTCCTTTTGATGTGCACTAGCTAGCATTTACAAGGGGTGGTGAGCCCTTACATGTATAAAATATGCCAATAGTTTTCCAAACGCAAAACTTCTTGGGAACTATAACTAGTTCAAAATGTCAAAACATCCACCAGAGTCATAACTCACATTAATGGTCCGCATTCTGTATGGATATTTTTCTAAATATCACCTTGTTTTCTTTGTAATATGGATTGTTTACCATTTTCATCTTACGATGGTCTCGATCCTTTTTTACTGAAGACTTTGTGAAATGAGTGATATGCTCTCTTACTTAAAAGCATAATGGGAAGGGTGTGTGTGTGTGTGTGTATGTGTGTGTGTGGGTGGGGGGGGGGGGGGGGGGTGAGGGGATGGGGGGGAGTGTTGTGCATCTAGTTCTTTAGAGAACACTTATTGAGAGATATGCCGTCATTTCGCATTCTGTCAATCTTTCTCCCGTTTTTGTTTACTCAAATAAAGTGATGTTCATATGTCAAAACGATCATCATGTCACAACCAAAGTTCTTTTTATGATTATGCCCAAAGCCTGTATGAGTAAATTCCCAATATTTCATCGTCGGAGTCAATATGGATTCAATAATCCAAATACTATAATGACTTACATTTCACTAGATTGACTCATTAGTTTTTCTAAAATATATTTCCTTCCAAATATATTAGAGACTATAAAAGACGCAATCAATTACGTTCTCATCACTGTGAGGTTCCACATGATATCCATTTGCATGAGTTTCTTTGGAAGTTAACAAGGTGTGATTATCTCTCGGTACATGTAGAGATTTTTTGATGACTTTGTTCTATCTTGAAAACAAATTTTTGAGCAGTGCTACGCTCGATGATCCAATCATCGTAGTCACACTATAAGGAAATAGTTCAACAACTAGTTTAAATTCCTTAAGTTGGTGGGTAGGAAACCACTATCTATTAGACATTGAGTCTTGATATATTAAATTAGTGGTGTGGCCATATTAGTAACAAAAGTGAGATTCAACTCAACTAATTTATAATGAATATATGTTATGTTTCAGGGGGGATGATATATTTTTCATCTGGATATATCTCAAGTGCTAATAGTGAATTTATTTCTCGTGGGAATGATGTACTTTTCATTCCATAGTGCAGATATTGGATCTAATTCAAATAAATAGTCAATTGGCCAGGCAAAGTTCTTCTTGTCATTAAAGTTGATGTCTAAAGTATGACCTTCCCATGTAAATTGGTTGCTACTGTGGTACCCGCATTGCATTGCTTGTACCAATATCGGTAAGAAGATTCATTCCCAACTCTTTGGTACGTCTAACCCTCATTACTTCGGGGTTCTTTCCGTTTTCAATTTTGCTACATTTAGCTTAATTTGAGAAATTCTTTATCTTTACAGGCCAAGAGAATTTCACTACACATGTCAACCAATTACTTTAGGTTGAATATTACTAAAGATAGTTCTCTTGTTGTCATACTTCAACATATACTGGTTCGTTAGTATCATGGATGAAATAGAGAAATTGAAATTTTCTGACTCATATCACCTTTTGTGAGTTCTTCCACAAAAATTAGAATACATGTGATTTTATTTGCAACGTATCTTTTGAAAATACCGACTCTTTAATAGTCGAGCCAGTGGATTACATCCCACGGAACATTTCAAATTTGAGGAGAAAATATTAAATACACAATAGGTACTTCTAAACCCCAAATAAATACATTGGAATCGAGTTGGTATAACTAATTGAACAAAAGACACCATTCAACTATAACCAATATCATATTCAAGAGAACAAAATAGCATTAAGACCAAAATTCTTAATGATCGAGATCAACAATCATAATTTAAATTGACCGTTTATATGTTGTGGACTTATCTGAAGAAAAAAATAAACAATACTAGGCATGTTTTAAAAACAAATAAATAAGCCTAGCAAGTATTCAATGTAAAAATCCACGTTATAGTTACATACCTCAGACTTTGGTTCCCACTATATATACACAAAACCGGAACGCCCTTGGTCGCGCACAACCCAAAACCAGAACGGAGCAGAACAGGACCGGACCGGGTGGACCGGAGATTTTCTTTCTCCGCAAAAAGACAGGATCGTTTCCAGAAACTCTTCGTACACACAGTACTAACTGTAACGAAACAGACGGAAAGCCAAATGAGGACTAACTATAGTGAAACGGACGGAACTAGAATGAGACGGCCGCACTTTCTCCTCTTTTTCCCATAAAAGACAGGAGCGTGGACAGATTCTCTTTCTCCTCGGAAGAGAACGATTTTTCTTCCACGGATTTGCCACTGACGGAAACAAATCAAGGTCCCCAAATCCCTAATTACAAATCAAGATCCCCAAATCCCTAATTACATATGACCTAAACTTCCATTTGCAAGCTTCTCATGATTAATCAAAAAATCTTTTTCGATTGATTGAGAACCCAAAAAAAAAAAAACTTCAGCAACAGGGAAGGGCTCGTGCTGATAACGTGTTTAAGGAGAATTAGAGGTGAAGGAAGAGATGTAGAAACAAGAAGGAGAATATCTTATTAGAGAGATTAGTTGTTGTAATACATATGTTTCTTTATATACAAATAAACGAGTAACTAGATAGACCGCACATCCATGGGCCGTAGGTCCTGTAACATAATAACAATTTTTGCTTTTCATCTATATAAAATATTAGTTAATTTAAAATGTTAATTACTTCATAAGTATTTTTGATATTTTAATTTAAATTCTATTTTTAGAATATATAAATATGTTCATATTTTCATCAGTAGATGTGTGTTGATACTAGGGTTGTCAATGGGTCCGGGTCTTCCTGGGTATCACTAGACCCTGACCCGGATCTTACTTATAAAGGTCGGGTCCGATTCCTAACGGTTCTGGGTCCGGTTCCTAAATTTGTGGACCCAGAACCGGACCCGTTTAAAATTCCGGATACTCGTCGGTTCCGGGTACCCATTGGGTATTAAGAAAACTATAAAAAAAAACTCAAAAACTTAATATATTTCTATTTTTGGCTTGGATCTAAATTATTTTTATAAAAATTCATTATTATTATTTTATTATTATTGTAACGTAAGAAAAAAATGAAAATGAGAAAAAAATCTAAGCCAAAACTAGCAAAATACTTGTAATTTTGCTAAAAACATGAATAAAAGAAATGAATAACTGGGTACCCGATACTCGCCGGGTGCTAAGTTGTTAATGGATCCAACTTTACGACCCGGAACCGGGCCCAAATCTACCAGGTCCGGTTCCGGTTTCGGCTAATGGGTACCCATTGACAACCCTAGTTGACACCCCAATTTCGCACATTTCACTGAAAAAATGTTATAAGTCTTATACTTCGAAGCCGGATATAAGATAAATTTTATGTGGAACCATTAAGGATTTCCATATCTTCAAGCCCACAAACACTACCCAACCACCCATTTCACTACCCAATTATCCATTTCACTACCCATTTCTTAACCCATGTGAAATACTAAATAAAAAAATATTTTAAACTCACCGACACCTTTTAGAATTCTATCCCTTTCCCATATGAGTTTTGTTATTTTGTGCATTCATGCACAAGATAACACCCAATCATTATCATGGGGAGTAGTAAACAATAATAAACTAGTCATAAAGAATGGTAAAAGTTGGAATGATAATGAGAATATAATAGTGCAAATATCATTTTACTGTTTCACCCTTTTCTAATAAAAATGCATATTATTTTACCTTTATTTTTATTTACTTTTTGATAAGTATATTATTATATTTTATCTTAGATATACTCCCTCCGTTCCATTTTATCCTGGCGTCATTAGGGCGACCCTGAAAGAATTAGGGGCGACTAATAAGACAAAATAGGGTCACCCAAACCTAAAATAAAGCCATCTCTTATCACCGAATTTTTGAAATGGCAATTATGCCCTCCATAATCGGTAGATAAAACTACAATCGGTAGTTTAATGTGGTCTGCTTCATTTTTTTCCTACGAAGCCCATAATCGGTAATTAATTCCATAATCGGGTGTATTGGTGTATACAATCGGTAGATATTCTCATAATTGGACGTTTAGTCGTATATAGTTGGTTTTAAGAAACTTTTTCCTATTGTTTGGTTTTAGTTTTTGGTGGGAGAGAGAGAAGAAGAAGTGGGAGTTTACCATTTTTCTTAAATCGACAAGATACATGGATGGATATGAAGAAGAAGGTGAAGAACATAATGTTGAAGCTTCACTACCATATAGAGAAGACGATTTGGGGTATATGTTGAATGATCCAAACTTTTGTGGAGAGGAAACCCTAGACGACGCTTTCATGGAGGAAACCGGAGAATCAACCGAGATCGAAGCTAACGATGCATCTAACACACAGGTATTGTGTTAAGAAACTCATAACCCACTTTGTATGAGTTTTTAAATGATAAAATTCGATTTTAGCATGCATTGAATGCCATGAACTACCCAGAATCGGTTGATAATGTGGTTATATATCTACCGATTATCAATTACTGTGTAATAATATATCACTAATCGGTAGAAAAGGGAACATAGAATTCTACCGATTATGAAAAACCCTCAAATTGAAAATTTTAATTTGGGATAATCGGTAGTTTGGCAAATTTACATAACTGCCGATTGACAAAGTCGCCCCAAATACAGATTTTTCAAAACTTCAATTATTAGTTTGTTTCATAATCCACAATCGGTAGATATGAAAGTTTTTAAACCTCCGATTATTGTGCCGCCCCAAAATCAAACTCCTCCAAAACTGAAATTCTTTTAATTCTACAGATCTCATAATCGGTAGATGAGTTTTGTTTTTCTACCGATTCAGTAATAATCGGGTGTATGTGAAATACAACTGCTACCGATTATTCAAGATTATTCTTACAGAAACCGTAAACTTTTCAAAGTATTTAATCGGGAGTTTATAAACTATATTTATCCTCCTATTGTGCATTAATCGGTAGAAATGTGCTATCCCGTGCTTCCGATTGTAGTGGCCTAACTTGTTGTTATTGTTTGTAGGCTATTGTAGCGGTAGATGATGAATTTTATTTGAGGCCTGATACTTCTCACCACTATGCAAACGATTTGGTATACTCATGACTACTCTTTTATTTTTTTCAAATAATATATGTTAAATGCTTATGCTTATGAGGTTTGTTTTGTTATATGCGCATTTAGTCATTTAAAAGTAAGGAGGAGGCAAAGGAATGGCTTATCAACAAGGCAAAGGAGAAGATATGCGTGGTAGTTCAGAACCGTTGTGTGAAGGATATTCCGTTTGAAATGATATGTGAGCGAGGTGGGGTGAAAAAGAGTCACGAGGGAAAGAATCATAAGTATGTAAGGAAGACGGAGAGGAGGAAATACCGAACTCATACAAATAAGATTGGATGCCCATTTAAGATTGTCTTCTATAAGCCCGATGGTAGGGAAGGTAAATAGTGGAAAATGTATAAAGTTGCTAATGGTTGTCACAACCACGAGGATCCAGATACTCTTATTGGACATGTAATGGTTACGAAGTTAAAACCACATGAAATGGATACGGTGAGGTCTATGAGGATTTGTAAAGCGAGTGCGATCTTAAGTAAGATAAAGGTGGACGACCCCGACAACCTTTCTTCTTTGTCTACGATCAAGGGGGCCCTAGCTACGATAAAAAAGACGGAATGGGATGGTAGAACGGTTATGCAACAATCGGAGTGGTTAGCGGAGTTACATGACTACACGTTGCGAAAGGAAGAAAAGGATGGTAAAGTGGTACGTATTTTATTGGCACATCCTTTGATGATCCAATTGGCACAATGCTTTCATCAAATTTTGTTGATAGATGCAACTTATAAGACAAACAAATATTACATGCCGTTGTTGAACATTGCTTGCCACACTTCCGACAAAAACACGTTTACGATTGCATGGGGTTTAATGGATCACGAGAACGACGTTAGTTTTATTTGGATGTTAGAGACATTGAGGTCCATTTATAACGGCGAGGATTTTCCAAGGGTTGTTGTAACGAATAACGATCAAGCTTCAATGAATGCAATAGAGGTAGTGTTTCCGGAAGCCAGAAACTTGCAATGTACATGGCACATTCAATGCAACCTCCTATCCAATTGCAAGCTTCATATCCAATCTAAAAAACCAAAGAAGGGTACCAAGAGGACGAAGGAATAGGATGAACGTATTAGCAAATTAACCGTGGAAGAGCGGGAGGAAGAGAAGAGGTTATTTGAAGAAAAGTGGAAATAGGAAGGAATAAAGTGGAAATTATTTATGAAAGCATGGGACAAGATCGTTTGGTCGAAAACCGAGGAAATTTATGAGCTTAATTTGAGGAAATTTGAGGATGAATGGGGCACGAACTATCCAAAACCCGTTGCGTATTGTAAAAAACAATGGTTGACACCGCATAAGGAGAGGTTTGTGTTTGCATGGACATATGAATATCGTAACTTCAAGAACGAGGCGACAAGCATTGCGGAGGGGTCTCATGGCCGATTAAATAAAATATTAGACGGTAGTCAAAATGGAGTTGTGTCAATCCAAGAAGCAATCCATGAATACACCAATCGAGATCTCATAAAGATTAGGGGTTGTATGCAATTTAGTGCACATAAATTCCCTATGGAACATGATAAATAAAGATTTCTTCTAAGGGGCGTAGTTTATAAAGTTTCAAGATGGGCAATAAATCACATGATGAAACAATTGAAGTTATATAGAGCTTACGATGACGAGAATACGGTTTGTCTTTTCAAGGATATGATTGGTATTGGACTCCCGTGTCGTCATATGTTGGGTAGGTATGTTGAAGTGATTGACATTAATGACATTCATCCATTTTGGAAGCAATTAAATTTCACTCCAAGCACCCCGGTAGTTGATGGTCCGTCATTCTTAGAGTCGTAATTGTGTGCACGAATAGCCGAACGTTACTCTACATCAAATGGCACCAAAAAATAAATATTGATGCACAATTTGGAGGAAGCCTTTCACCATTGTTTAAGGGAGGTTGATGAACCTATTAAGCAAAAGTCGGCGGGTAGGCCGAACACCGAAGTGTCGAGGACCATCCGAAGAAAAGAGTTGAAGGAACATTTGTCTAAAACAAGAGATTGGTCTAGGCACGATCATGTGCAAGCCAACCTTAAAGGTGAGCCGTAACCTAAGAAAAGAGGTCGTCCAATAAAAGATCAAGGTGGACCAACCGCACGAAAAGTGAAACCAAAGGTCTCTACGAAGCCTTCTCAAGTAAGTCAATCCAAGGTGGTGGAAGAAGTTGTGTTAGTGGAGACCCAAACTAGCTCTGTAGTTGTTGAGCAAATGAACGACTCGTAACAAACACAACCAACGGAAATGGTGACTATCAAAGAGAAGAATGGTACTCTTCGTTGTCCTAGGGATCTTCATGGAAGACCAAAACGAACCACGTATACAATTATCTAAGAGTATTTGAAACAACTCCCTCCACTCATTGCTCCATTTGTTTTGTCCACCGACGAGGTTGATGGGGATGGCAATTGTGGGTTTCACGTCGCTACGGAACAAATGGGTCACTTTGACGAGGCGGTTATCCAAGATGTAACCCAATGCCAATATTTAAGATATAAGATGGCGGTACAACTAATAAAGGACAATGATTTCTATATGGAGATGATGAGGCGAGGAGTTAGACACGCCAAAGAACAAGAGTTCAAAGAATTAGTTGCACGTGTAAATTGCCGAAAGGGATTGAAGACAATCGGATCTAAGTATTGGATGACAATGCCTAAATGTGGATATCTCTTAGCGGACACTTTGAATTACGTGGTACATTTTTTGTTCCTCCTATGTATGGACTTAGCATGACGTTTGCACCCACAAGAACGGATTGCGACGAGTCGGTTAAAGATAGAAGACTCGTTATGGCATTTGTGAATGAAATGCATTTTATCGGTTTAAGGGTAAAGAAAAATTGTCCGTTACCGTCGTTGAGTAAGTGGCACGACTACTTCCCAATGAACCATTGCAAGGATTGGGTGAAACAATATGAGTCCAACATGGTTGATTGGGATCGCGTCATGAACAACAACTTTCCTAATGGGTTACTCGAATTGATCGAAGATGATGATGATGATTAGTTTGATCATTATGTTTAGAATATGTAATTGGAACCCCCTTTTTTGTACATGTTTTTTGGAAAATACTGTGAAGTAGAATGTTATAATCGGTAGTTATATTATTAATATATCAACCGATTGTACAAGCTTTTGTAAACAGACTCAATCAATCTTATAATCGGTTATTAACTTTTCTAATACAAAACAGAAGGGGTTTCTAAGCTTTGGACGGTCGGATAACATTTTGAGAGACAAGTGTTGCATCCGACCATCCCAGTCTCATCCTAGCAATACACATCCGATGAATGTAAGATTTGTAACCTCTTTCCTATAACTCAAGATGTTAAAACAAATATTAAATGCTAAAATATTAAGAGGGGCTAGAATACCTAACCATACATCTACTCATTCTGCTCAACAGTTCAAAGTGACAAACATTACAATAAATTTTTATAGCATTAATGGAATAATGAACTATCACAGAAGAATGAGTAGATGTATGGTTCGGTGACAAGGTGAATCTGATGGGAAATGAGTCATATATATACACTATTGCTTGAATTATTCGATTGTTAGTTTTATATGACTAATTTTCGATTGTTGGCTTTTCCGTGTTATATTTTAATGGACATTATTTTGGATTGAAACATAATAGTGGACTATCCCGGAATTAAACGATTAAAAGGTTGAGAAAAATAATGTTACATCAGTCGTATTTCAGGTTAAAACCATGTCGTTACGGTATGGGTTATTTCTAGTTTCTAAACAATAATATATGTTTATATACAAACTATTGTATATGTTCGTACTAATCAAAATTATTCTATAAAAGTAGTTTATAAGTATCTAACCCTAACATATAGTTTTATCTATTCAATAAAGAGAAACAAGATTGAACCTCAACGTGATGAGGATTTAGTGTTTGTTCATAGTAATCTTCGTCTCCTTCCACGAAAAAGTAAAAATCATACGAAGGGAGAAAGTAGAATGTTGGATATCAGTGGAGATGCATTTTTCCCAGTATACGGTGTGGGAGAACTTGAAGTTACAAATCTTTCACTTTGACGAGCCAGAACTAAAAGCGGTGTTCTTTGATGAAGATAAATTGATGAGTGATGAGTGAGCGAGATGTTAGATAGCTTTTATCTAATTTTTTTTATATTCCAGATAGTTAATTTTTTATTTTATGTGATTTTTTTTACTAAAATGAATTATTATTAAATTAAATATTATTAATAAATACACGTATCCCAACGTATCCCGTATCCCCATTTTTTAAAAATTGACGAATCTCCGTATCAGTATCCGTGCTTCATAGGTGTCAGCTGTTATGGAGGGCCAATTGGTTTTTGATTCACATTTCTTACAGTACATGAGGTTGTTGGTTACGGGGGATAGCTCTAGTTTTGGTGCTTTACGACAACATCTAGTCACCTTGCCCATCAGATTCGATGGTTTAGGAATATATAACATGGTTGATACTTTGAATAACTGCTTCTTAGCATCCTGTTTACAGGCTGTAAGTTTGTAAGAGGCCATTCTTAGTAAATCGCATATCTCTGCTTGTGGACCGATTATGCAACAGGCTTTTGATTTATATGCTGATGTCTGTGGGGTGGATGCTTTATACCCACATTGGAGAGACTACCCTAACACCATTTCTTCTTTGGCAGTCAGATACTTCGATGTGGTCGTGAAGAATCTACCTAATGCTTTCTCTATGTCGGACAAATAAAAGGCGCTATGGCAATGCAATAAAATCTAACATGCTCAAGACTATCTCTTGGCTATTCCTATCGACATACTTAATCAGAAGATTAGGCCTAAACAATTTAGTGTTGTTTTATGCTACTACCTAGGTATACCTTTATTTTCTGAAGGCAAGGCTTGTCCTTTCGCGACAGAGAAATGGACGTTTTTGGTGACCATGCATTACACTGTGCACATGAGGTTGGTCATAAGTTTCGACATGATTTAGTTCGTGACACTATTTCCGATATGTGTTTTCGTTCGGATATTACTGCCAGGAAGGAGGCCGCATTAGGTTTCTTATCTAGCAGTGGGGGTGCGTTAAGGCCGGAAGATATCCTAGTATATAACTGGGACAATGACCGGGACATGTGTTTTGACGTTACGAGGGTTTCCCCTTTTAATGGTGGAGGCATTCATACTTTCTGTGCCGGTATTTCTATAGCTAATGCGGTTGCACGTAAGCGTACCAAATACCTTGACATCTGCAGGTCACATGGGCACATATTCGGTATATTGGCTTTTTCGAAAGTAGGCGAACAGGGAGAAGACACTGATGAATTCTTGAAGAGGATGGAGAATTATTTATTTAGATTTGATGCGAATGCTAAGAATAACAACTTTTTCTTTCATAGATTAGGGATCGTAATGTGGAAAGGCCTTGGCGCCCAGCTTGTGGCTAGGCTCCCCAACAACTTTTTGTGCACTATTTTCTTTTGTTTCAATAAATAAATAAAAATTGACAATTAAATAGAAAATTTTCTTCTCACATGATCCAAGTCTACAACCCCAATCCACTTGAGCAAATATTCATGTATTTTGTCTTTTAATTAAAGGAAAATTCAATTCCCCTTCAAAATATTACTTATTATAGCCATATATATTTATAGTTTATTGTGAGAAAAACCCATAAAATAAATAAAAATAATAATCAATCAAGTATTGTTTTTAAGTTTTTAAAATATTAGCATTAAATTGCTAGTACTTTATCTACTTTTAGAATACTCACCAAAAACAAGGAGAAGAGTATAAGAATCTCTCTGAAGCAAATACCACATCTAAGGTATACTGGTCAAATTAATTCCGTGGGTAAATCAAAATTATGAGCATAGAGTGGATTCCCCCTCTCACGTTATGATTGCCTCTCACGTTATGATTGCGCGTGTTAGTTCATGTATAATTTATTTTTTACAGTTTATTTCATAGTACAATCTCTAACTAATTCATATTATTGGCAAATTAAAATTGTGATCATAGAGTGGATTCCCCTCTTACATTATGATCCCGCACGTGAATAGTATATAAATAATTTATTAAATCACCGCTTAAGCTGCAAGTCATCCGTTCTTATCCCAAAACTTCAATAAATCTTAAATCGGTAGTTCGCGGTAGCTTCTGAATCTCTATCATCATTTAAGGATATCTAGAATAAAACTAAATTGTTTACATCAACAAATTATAGTTGTAGATTTGGCATATTAATACTTTCAAAATGCTAAGAATTGACCTAGATTCCTGAGACCTTATAATTATTATGAGTTGATTATTAATTTATAACACACAAAATCCATAGTGGAAACTTCGGTAAAAAATTTCAACAAATGTTAAGGTATTGTGTATCTCAAATATGGAAATTCTTTGTTCTTCCAGTTATATTTTTTGGACCACTAATCACAAGCATGCATAAGTACATTTTGAAGAGAAATTGTAAATGATCTTCCCATGAAGTATAGGTCAATCACATGATTGGGCGATTGATGGGTGTGTAACACCTTCTCATCTCGTACTAGAATCTCCTTACCCAAATTCTCTAATAGAAGACCATGGATATGTAAGTCATAACTAGATCTTGATTTCTCGAAAGAACTCAAACTAGTTTTTAAAAAAAAGGGTCATGACTCCTCTTAGTCAGATAGCGACTTGAAAACATCTCTTTACGAAGATAATTCTTGATATCGAATTATTATGAAGCTATATTCGGATATCTGTGCGATAAATATTCACGAACGAATAAGCATGTATCACACACTTCACCCCTCTAAATACCACACGCCATAATAGAGACCGGGTAGAACTTCGATCCCGGGGCGGTCTCCTGACCCGTGTCCGTCTGTGATTTCTACAATGTGATGTCATCTAACTCATGCATTAACCATAGTTATTATTTGTTTTCCAAGTTCAAGTTTTTGTTGTTTGATGGCTGTTGCACACATTTCAAAAATATCAGAGATTTATAGGTATATATAAAGATGATCTTCAGTCTTCTGAAATCAAATATAATAAGGAATTGGATTGAAGTTTGCAAATTTATAATTATATATATAGTGTTAGTGAAAATTTTATGGAAGACAAAGACTTATAGGTTTCTACAAGAATACAACCTATACTGTATCCAATTCACCGTTACCAATTGAATCCTCCATTCATTCTTGTATCTTGATTTAGGAGGATCTTCTTCAAAAATAAAAATGAAAAACTATGTAATAAAATTGGGAATGATTAGTTCTAATCAACTTTATTTTTGATTGATTAGAGATAAGCACCAACAATTAAATTAGGTTCTAAGGACATAATTTAAGAAACTAGATAATAAGGTATCTAGTTTTACTTAACTTGTAAAGTCTTTGAACATAATTTGATTAATTATGTCTTCGCATATCGAACCATTTATCGATTTGAAATGTTGATAAAAAGATGACAACTTTGTAAACTAGCTATAGTTAATTCATGGGTAGATGATGTCATATATACTAGATCCAATAGTTAGAAGTGTGCTAGTGATCAAAAATGCTCTAGCAGTTTTTTCTTCTTCTAATTTCTTGACTTATTTTATTTTTATGTTAGCATAAAAGTTTTCTAGAATACAAAAAAAGTTTGGACAAGTTAAAGAGTGGTCCGGGTTTATCCTTGAGAAACATAAATCGATGGATGTGGTTTTCTTTCAAAACTCTCTACGTTTGTGTCATTACAGCTTCCACCTAATTGTCCTCCATTATTACCTAACTAGATGTGCGCCCGTGCGTTGCACGGGTTTAGATTGGTTGTCCAAGTCTTAAACATACATAGCCCGTGCAGCAGTTTTTTAGATTTGAGATTATTTAAACCCGTGCAATTATTATTATGTATTCTACTCTAAATTTTGTGAAACAATTTCCTATTGGTCTAAATATTCTCTGTGGGACCGGAAACTCAAGAATTTATTATATATTTTAAATTTTATATAACAATTTTCTATTGGTCTAATTATTTTCCGGTGGGGCCAGAAGCTCTATAAATCGAGCTTGATTCAGCTTTTAACCACAACAGAGGAAATTCACCTGAAATTACCTAATTTCAGGATTCTGAGAAAAAAAAAGACACTGAGACATGTTACTTCTTCTCCCATACTTCCCAATTCCAATTTTATCTCGATTTCATTAGAGGTTTGATTGCTCAAGTAAATCATTTCTCCATCCCTTTGTAAGTTTTTATCTCTGATTTGCATACCCGAATTTCGTTTGTTTTGTGTGTTACTGAAAATTTATTGATCTTAATCATTTTTGATGAAAAATCGATCGGTATTGATTGTTCGATTGAAAATAATCAATGTCGAACATGGTATCAACTTTTTTCCGAGCATTGAATCAATTTATGTCTTTAGGTTTGCAGTTTTATGACTTTAGGTTTACCATTTCTGTCTGTAAGGCATTGTAACTTCACCTTCGTCTTTGATAAAACTATTGTAATCTCAATACCATCTGAAATCATACCAGAACGAGTCACAGTATGTAAAGATGGACAAAGTCATGAATAAAATAAGAAGCAATAAACTAGAAACTCCAAAGTACTGTCTTATATGTCAGGCATGAGTGCCACCCCTGGGATGGAATACTTACTTGGGAATCATCAAGGAATTGATATGGATCGGTCTACTGCAGGGGATAAAATGAGATGGTTGAAGTTGGATCACTTAAAGCATGCAATCTCATTAAAACCTGGACAACTCGAGAGATAATATTCGAAAGCAACGACTTTAAAAACAAACTTAAAGAAATACTAATGATGATTCATCCCAGCTTCAAACAGGTGATAATCAAGTCAGTTAATTTTCATCCATTTTCTTTGGCTGCCATTATTGACGTAATTTTGTTGAAGTGTTATAACTATAAAGCTTAAGGTTAGGTCATATATTTCTAATTTTATGGGTTTGTTTACTTTGGTTTGTGACATGTTGTAAGGTTTTGAACTTTATTATAGTTCTATTAGGCTCTGCATACTGATTCTTATATGGATATCCACAAATCAGGTTAATAAAAGAAGGGCAGTTGCTGACAGTACGATTTTGAAAAGAAATCTCAGTATATTTAATGGTGGACCCCTGCGAAAAGACAAAAGAGTTATTAGTGATAAGTGTGAAACGTATTTTGTCGTAAAACAAAAATCCGGTAAATTGTTGTGTCATGAAGATGCCTACGATGAGACCATTGGTTTGAAGACGGTATTCAATTAATTGTATAAAAAGTAGACACTCGAATACTAAGAGGCGATATCGAGAAAGCGAGGGAATCCGGTCAATAGAAAGTAAATTGAAGAACCTCACATTCATTAATGAAAGATGGCTATGATGATGGCCACGAAGTTGGTAAAACGTCATTCTACCATCTACCCGAATTACTTTGGAGAGTCAGATAATATTGTACTATTATATCCTAAATCTAGAAGAAAACACAACTCTGAAAATCTCAGCCGGAACAAGTGATCTGGAATTTGTAGATTTTCGCTAAGTACTTGAAGATATCATGCTTACTGGAAGAGGAACTCATATATGGTATCTTGAATGAATCCATATGGAATGTGAGAGTTGTTTGAATGTTTTTATAGATTTTCAAGAGATAATAATTTCCATGATTTAAATCTTGGATGCCTATAAGTCAATGCATGTACTATAATATCATTTGATATTCTATTATAAAACAAAATTTTCAATTGGACAAAGACACTGTCTCTCTATGATATAAATTCAATGAATCAAATTCTTTAATCAATTTTATCATACATGATTTATCCTGGTGGCAACAATGGTGTAAACCGTAGAGATCAAGTTAAATTTGCTCTTACCAAATTATCTTATTTTTCCTTTTTGGATAGAATGACAATTTGGAGAAATATTTTACCATACCCAGTTCGCTCAAGTCAAGTTCGTAATAACCAAAACTTACAATCCAGAAATGTTTTATACCCAAAAAGAAAATCCCATCACGTGTCGTTCCCTACTGGTTCATGACATTTAATCCAGGACCTATCATGGGTCTCAAAAGGTTTTATGGTTCCAGTTGAGGAGTTTAGATGGGTCACACATCATGGGAGAAAATGGTGGAGAAAAAGGTGGGGTATGTGTCAGTGTCACTTATAATGATCCAAACCAAAAGTTGGGGGTATGGGTAAGGCTGCACAAAACCGAACCAAACCGAAACCGTTATATTTTTAACCAAACCGAAACCGAAATCTAATGGTCCATGTTCAATTGTTAGTTTCATATAACTGACAGATTAGGTTTCGGTTTTGGTTTCTGTTCAAAACCGAACCAAGATCCATCGGTTAAACCGATTTCTGGTATGAAAATTAAAATGCGAGACAAGTTTAATAAGTACTGGGGAGCATATGAGAAAACGAACACTCTCATGTTCATTGCTGTTTTTCTTGATCCACGTAAGAAAATGAAAGGTTTGAATTTTATTCTTGATACTTTAGATATCACGGATCCGTCATTGCATAAACACTTATCGGCTTATGTGAGAACTGATTTTAAAGATCTTTTCGAAGAGTACAACTGTCTCTATGCAAATGATGATAACATATCTAGTGTAGCAAGTGTTGGTGATGACGTTACTCAATCTTCTGGAGTTACTGATAATGAAAATTCTGCGTATGCTAGTCTTATAGCAGAGAGGGCAAGAGAAGATGAGGAGGATGGCGCTGTTGAGTTGGAGTTATATTTAGAAGAGAAACGTGAACCGAGAATTAGCCCTACCGGTGTCCAGTTTGATATTTTAGGTTGGTGGAAGACTAACTACAAGGTATAATGTATTATCACACATAGGAGAGATATACTAGCCATACCAGTCTCTTCTGTTGCCTCGAAATCTTCCTTTAGTACTGGAAGGCGCGTTATTGATCCATATCGAAGTTCATTGCTTCCTAAGACAGTTGAGGCATTGATTTGCATGCAACGCTGGTTATGGACATCGGTTGATCTTGATCCAAACACCTTAGAAACTGATGATGCCGAAGATTTTTCAGGTATTTTCTCTATTCATTGTTTGTAAAATTATGATTTGTTATTTTCTCTACTCATTGTTTGTCACTTATTGATGTATTCTTGCAGAATTTTAGGTTCTCTTGAAAAGTCTAAGTTCATCCACATTGGCATAAATGAAGAAGATTGAGTTGTATTGTAAGTTCTCTGAACTGCTATTCAACACATTGAACTTCACTGTAGTTGTTAGAATAATGATTTTAAACAATGACTGTAGGTTTTTAAAATGTTTTTGGTTTGTGTGCAAAAAGAGCTCAAGTTTTACCCACCACTACCAGCCACATCTAGAGATATATTTATTCCACCCTGATTTAGAACTCAGTGAACAAGACTTTCCACCCTGAGATCAGTAGCACTAATGAAGTGGTGGATGAGAAGGATTCATCCCTTTTTTAATTGGATTTTAACCTTATCCTCTCACCAATCACGTTTGCAAATGCTTATTAAATTCAATAACTTTGCAAAATATGTTGTTGGCAATCAGATCAATATACCAATTATATATTTAGATTCTCCACATACTAGGCATTGCAAGTGTACCAATCCAGACAATGTGAGCCCAAGTACATTTAGGACTCTTTGGCTAGTTATAATTTTCTAGGTGAAGAACATTTTTGAGCACACTGTACGGTGTACACACAATGATTATAGGTTACATTATGTACCATTGTACTGATTTTGATTGAGCAGTTCATATTTAACTCGAGTTTGCGTATGCGTAGGTACCATTACAACCTCCTATAGAATACAAAACAATCGATTTTCTGCTGACCCTCTCAGGAATGATACCTCTAGGTTGATTGTCCATCTAAAGATATGTAGCCACTTAAGAAGGAACCAGTTATGATTATGAATTTTGTTATCAAGGAGAAACTAGACTCTTTAAAATTTAATGTTTTTGTTAATAGTTAATATGTATTGGAAGTTGAACATCTGATGTATTTGAAACTTTAGTGACAGGATTCTGAAAAATTTCCATGACTTAGCTGGTTAACCAAAACCGAATGGTTTTATACCAAACCGAGTCGGAACCGAATCAAACAAAATCGAATAAGCTTAATGGTTTCGGTTTTTTTTGTGTGGGTAATAACCATACCGAACAGAACCATGTGCAGCCCTAGGTATGGGTTTACAGTGTATGGGTTTACGGTCAAAGAACTCGAGCAATAAACCTATCATCGACAAACATATAATATTAATACATTTCATGCATATGTCATTACGGCACTGGTTAAACCTTAGTATAAGTTAATATAGAGTCTTAAGAATTAATCATGAATCTTTGAGTCAGGGATCAATGATTCAATTCCCAAAGATTAAAACGAGTCATTTCCCGAGTCACGTTTCCAAAGCATACTTAAGAGTTACATGTGGTCTCGAATCTTCACGCAAATGACAAAGATTCCTACAATGTACAAAAAGTTCAAAACAAAAATGTACAACGAAATCAAAACTATATTTTAATTATATAATAGCAGGACAAAATAAAAAAGTATTGTGTTTTTTTCATTTGGAACCTCAAGCGTATATGTAATTGAAGGATCAATCAGTTGAACACCATAACCCCAACCCATTTCTACACAACTTTATGAAGAAAGAAAAACGGTATTAAGCATGTATATATTTCCCTAAATCATCAAAACCTTTGTGAATTCAATCTCCATAAACCTATTAGACAAACCCCAAACCCCGAACTGGACAAGTTGAGTACCTTTAGACAAAGATGACCAAAACTTGTGTTGGGGTTATGGTTTTTTTTTCTTTTTCCCATGACAAAGTGTAAGAATCCATGCACATTCTATATTCATCCTTCACTTGCATATGATTCATTGTCATCATCATAATCAACATGTCTACCACTACTACTTCCTCCTCTATCTTTCAGTTCTTCAATCTTCTCAACAACTTCTTTCCAATCCAATCTCTTCTCGACATCATCTTCACAACAACCCAATCCTATTTTCAATAACTTCATCATCTCTTCTTCAGCATCCTTTGTTCCTTTCATATCTTTGTCAAATACTTCACCTGTCCATTCGTCATCTTTAACAACTGACTTCACCCAGCTCGCCAAATCAGAATTACCACCGTTACTTCCTTTGGCTTGTTGCAAATAATTAGACGGGAACTTACCGGTTAATATCTCTAGTATAAGTACTCCAAAACTCCATATGTCTGTTTTCTTTGTCGTACGGCCTAACTGTGCATATTCCGGTGATTTGTAAGCCACCATGAGTTGAGTTGCGTGTTCTTGATTTATCAAGGGAACTAACGCGTAGTCCGCTAAGAGAGGCTCGAACGATTCGTTTAGTAGAACATTTGATGATTTTAGGTGTCCATGAGGTACGATTAAACTTGGCAACTCCTTGTAGAGGTAAGCTAGACCCTTAGCTACTCCTTTGACAATTTTTAATCTAAGCGGCCAAGTGAGACCAGGACGATCCGCGCTTCGGTTCCCTGAAACACATATTCAGATCAATGTCACTTGCAAAAATATAAAACTATGTACATTTTCAGAGAGACAAATGAAACTCACCATGGAGTTGATATGCCAAGCTACCATTTTCAGCAAATTCAGATACCAAAAGCTTCTCTTCTCTTCTGTAATAATAAGACACGACCGACGACAAATTAGGATGTGATAGTCTACCTAATCTTCTCATATGTTCTTGAAATTCTTCTTTGGCAACATTGTTCATCAGCCTAAATCTCTTCACAACCATGGAAGGACCACTTAAAAGTACAGCTTTATAAGATGAACCAAAACTACCACTTCCCAGAACCTCGGCCGAAGCTCTAAGCAAATCTTGCAAATCAAATTTCACTCGCACGTCTTCCCTTATGAATATCAACCCTGCTTGTTCAGATTGTTTAGTCTTATTTACACCTTGGCTGTGAGTACTTGCAGGTGATGATGCTCCATGATAACCTTTCACTTCCTCAGAAGGTACCTTGGTTAGCATCTTCTTCCTAGACGAGGATTGAAATTGCGGATCATTCTTGCGGCGGAAAACAAATAAAACTGCAGCTATTGCTGCTATGGCACCAATACTTCCTATCACCATGCCTACGATTGCCCCAGCAGTTATTTTACGTTTATTACATTCACCCAGTGTCCCCCCACATAAAAGCTGGTTTCCTGCATGACAAATGATCAAAGAAACTTCAATAATATTCTACTAGGAAAAAATATAAGAAAATCAACGAAAGCGGCTTACCTGCAAAGTATTTCTTATCCATCTTGCTGAGGCTTTCTGGAATTGCACCCTCTAATCTATTATTTGCGAAATTAATAAATTTCAAGCCCTTTTGTTCAAAGTTTGGTATTTGGCCTTCAAACTGATTACCATCGAGCCTCAACTCCAAAAGCTTGGTTAACCCAAGAAGAGATAGAGGGATTTTACCGGTAAACATATTATCATTCAGATACAATTTCTTCAATGATCCCATTCCCTTAAAATTATCCTTTGGAATGTCGCCGGAGAATTTGTTATGTGACAAAAATATGGATTTTATTGCCCCGAGCTTGTGAATATCAGGTATAGGTCCATCGAAGCTGTTATTCATGAAGCTTATTGTACGTAAAGATGGCAATTCCGTGAGCGTATCCACGTCGATCGTACCCATTAGTCCCATGCTTTCGAGTTGTAATCCCCATACAGACCCTTTTGAACAGAAGACACCAATCCAGTTAGAAGTATTACCGGAGCATGGACTCGTCGACTGATTCCAATTTAACATGTCAGCGTTGGGGAAGGAATCCTTAAGCTTGACTAGAGCTTCTGAATCTGATGCATGAGACAACGTGATGAATACAGATAGAAATGCGATAAAGTACGCGATTGTTCTTGGCCCTGGTGGATTGCTACGGGCCATTACAAAAGTCGTTTGTGCATGCAAAATACTGCATGCACGAACGTTCTCACGTTAAAGTGAATGTTCCCGTTTCAACGACGACCACCAGAGCAAGAAAAACAAGAAAGAAAAGAAGAAGAAGAAGAAGAAGAAGAAGAAGAAGAAGAGGAGGAGGTTAATTTGATAAGAAAAGGGTTTTGAGGTCATGAAAGAATGAGTTTTGGAAGGGGAAAAACTGTGGAGAAACAGAAGCAGAATAGCTAGGGATGAAAGGCTTGAAATGCTAAGAATAGTTAAGAAAGAAAATGGCTGTGAGAATTGACCAAGTCTTCGTTGTTTCTTTTTCTTCTTCAACAATTAGTTGTTGTCAGAGAAAGCTAAGGCCGACCTATAATTTTTTTTTATTCATTTCTTATCTTACCATTCAAAGAGGTTTCCAATTGGCACCTTAAATTAGTAAACTATTTGAAATGCCATAAGTGTGAGAAGAGGACACACAAACAAACAGATCAAAACAACCTATATAAAGCAAATGGAGAAAGCTGACACATAAAGCAGCTCTAATTTTTATGAAATAAGAATCAACAGAGTTATATAAATGAGCAATTGGACAAAGCTGGCGCATAATACCGCTCTAGTTTTTACGAAATCCAAGTTTTTACAAAATCCAACTATAACCAATGTATGTGTAGTTCAGAAACTCCGTAATCAAAATCATTCTACTTCTGCGAACTTTGATGTTGAACTTGAATAAGTGAAGTTTTTCCTTAATACCATCTGACTAAATTCAATATTTAATTCAAATAAGCTTAAAACCAAAACCAATTGGCTGGTTATGGTTCCCATCCATTTCAGTTTGAACAGTGTGAACAAGAATCTTGACTCTGAGAAGCGATCTACTGACAAAAGTACCAATCACACATGAACTGAGATATATCCTCTGGGTGGCAAGAATTGTTATTTTTGTAGTATTAGCACTAGCAGGAATGGTGGATAAATTTACCTTCATCGGATGAGGGTGTTTTCTGGGTTGAATTCTTCATAGCCAACATCCAGAAGACAGAGACCGTCAGGTGGTGCTGGAGGAGCTGTGGCACGTCTGCATGTAGCTTCCATAAGATTTAGTAGTGCTTCGTCATCTGCACCAGCTGCAGCCTCTCTTATTGTTGTTGCCACAAGCACTCGAACCATCTAATAAGTAGTCGGTAGTTAAATGAGTAAATAGTCAGTCAACATATACTCTAGGAAAGCATTTATTGATATAGAGTTAAAGCGAGTACTTCTATTGTACAACTTTAAGCATAAGCAGATATATGATTACCCTGCGTAAGAAACGGTTGCCAATTAGCTCCACACACATGACTTTCTGTCCTCTATTATCATTTCCACAAACCTATAAATAACAACCATGGAAAGTCTTGGTCCTTATATTTTCAGGAGACACAAGCCTCTTCTTGGAACTTTAAATGTAAAACATAAAAGATCGGATAGTTTAATCTAGTCAGAATTCAACCTCTTCTATTAAAGGCAATCTGGCTTCAGTAGCTCGAGCATGGTAGATGAAACATTCTGTTGGTGGACCCCTGGCAAAAAAAAAATTATTATTATTATTATTGTTCCCCGGCAGCTAAATTGAACTCAGCAACAAGGTAAAACAGAGAAGATTTCATCTATGTTTGTTCAAAACATAAAATATACATGTTTCGGCTCTTACATGCTTCTAGAAGCTTTTGTGTCCCTCGCAAACATCCTGTATGACAAAGATTTTCCTTGTAGCTGCAGTAAGAGTTCGTTCACCCTTTTTACGCTGAAGCTTCTTGGCTTATTTCGACATTCAACCCCAGTTTCTGCATCAACAACTAAATATTCATCTTTCTCCTCTACATTCAGACATCCGTTTTTCAGCTCAGAGTGTTGTTCTTTGAAGTTGGAGTTTTCATCATTTTTGCCACTCCCAATTCCTTCGTTTTCTAAATCAATGATGGGAAAGATATAGAAATAACGCCTCCATTTGGCAGAGAAATTAGGATGGAAATCACGTGATACCTACAATACATTTTAAGTAAATGAGTGAGTGTTTCGGAAACAAGCAATTGATGATTTCCTCTTAAAACATAGAAGTTGAAAATGAGTAAACAACTTATAAAGGATAACGAAGCATGTCTCCCTTTTGTAGTATAAATTCTTCATTTCACCTTGTCCAGAAAAGATTCAAAAAATTACACCAAAAAAAAAAAAACAGCTAAAGAGTTAAGGTACAAAAAACTCCAATCTAGAGGTTTAGCAACCGCCACAGTCCACAAAAAATCAAGGACATGGTTTCCACTATCTGATTATTGTTATGTAAAAACTAAAACTTTCATACACAATGAATAACCTTAGATGCTGAAACGACCCTCAGCTTTCCTGGAGACGCGCTATTGATGGCATCCTCCACATCTTGAGTTTTGATGTCATTTCTCCAAGTAACTGGACATAATATCAGTCAGACACTGCAAGAATTAGACACCACCCCAGAAAATCGGAGTCACGAGAAAAGTCAACAAACACCACAAATAGTCATCAACTAATTTAGCCATTAAAAAGATAATGGTATATGGCAAAGCCTAGACAATTTTGAGAATAAATAGCAATTTCAATTGTAATACAAAAGATGGGATGTGTCTTATTATTGAGAAATAAACCCACCTTTCATTTCCATTAGTTTTCATCAATATTAACTCAAAATTCAATTGTGGAGACCAGAGAGCAAATTACTCGCAGGATATGGCTTTTTATTAAAATGAACTGAGGTGGTGTCCTAAACTAAGAACAGTAGAATTACAGCAATACTGCAGAATCACAGAGAAACTGGAGATACGGGATAACATATGTAGAGTCGGGTATTTTTGCTCCTACAAAGAGAAACTGGACATAATAGGATTACATTTGGCTTACTCCTCCTATTGGATTTCTATAAAGCACCACGAATAATATAAGTTGATCATGAAGACCAAGAAACAAGAAAATGCCAAAGTAATAACTCACAGAATGAACAAACTTGGTTCAGAGCTGTCACTCCTTTGTCAGTTCGTCCAGCAACGGCAACACAGGCTTCCAGTGGTAAGGATTTGTCTTTTAGCTTTTGAGCTTTGAATTCATCAATGAAACTACCAATAGACCTCTCTACTACACTATAGAGCAATTAAATGTATACAGAAAATGTTAAAAAGATTGATGAGATGCAATACAAAAAAAAAAAAAAAAAAAAGGATGAGCTCAAACTAATGTGAAAAATCCAACATGATTGCCGAAAAAGGATAATCTCGAATTCAATTAGCCTAAACATATCTATCTTTTAAAGCAAAAAAAAAAAGAAAAAAAAAAGAAATCAAGTAATCAATCAACCTTTGAACAGCATTAAGTCCTGGTTGTTTTTGCCATCCATCAAAGGAATCACCATGGTAGGAAAGAACTATCTTATATGTCGCCCTTGCCCACCTTCCTTTCTTATTCTTATTTTTACCATCCGCCAATTCAACAACTTCCTCACACGCTTCTAAACTTTTAGCATCAAACTGAACAGATGTGTCCTTGGAAGAAGGCCTCTACAATTACAAAAATCATATGAAAACTATAATCATACTAGTCAATTGTGATATGCAAATAACAAAACAACAATCAAATCAACCAAGAAACCTTTCACAGATAGTTAAGCATTACGAACCTCGGTTCCAAACAAACTGTGTATTGGTAATCGGCCATTAACTAGATTTAGATAGAAATTGTGGACTTTCTGCCACGGCCTCTTGTCATACATGAACTCATAACACTCCCTAACCAAAAAAAAAAAGGTGTGAATTCCAGAAATTCATTCAGAGCGGCATTAACACAAACATTTGACTGGCTTTACGAATTCAAAACAAGAATCTGTATCGAATTGGTGGAAGTAAAAAATTAGGGCTAAAGATTGTACCTAGCAGTCCACCTAGAATCCTTACATGAATCAGTGTGGTTATAATGTAAATAAGTACTACTGTCCGTCTGGTTTTCCATCACTTTGTAGCTCCAAATCGGTTCTTTTGCTGCTGCGTTTACTGTGACTCTCGCGAATTTTAGCATCCCACCAGCATCGGTATTTTAGGGTGTTTAAACGGCGGCGCTGTCGAAGTAAAAAGGAGGATTTCACTCCACACGGAACAAAGAGAAAAGCTAATCTGAAATAGCTGCCCTATAACATGCTTTTCTTTTTTTTCTTATTAGCAATGCGAGGTGGCCTGGCAAACTCGCCGAGCCATTATGGGAGATGATTTGGGCAACGAAAAAAAATGAAAGCTATTATTGGGGCATCACATTTTAATAGAGGGGCTTCACATGGATTCTTAATGACTAAAAAGTTAGTTATGAGATGTCTTGATGCAATAGTAAATGTCTAAGTTACCCTCCATCTAAAATAAAAACTTAAAAACTAAAATCAAAACCTAATTCTAATTCAAATATCTAATCCTCATCTTCTTCTAAACTTTCTTTATTTCATCAACATTAAATCCTTCACTATTTTCTTTGTTTCTCTCTTTCATCAACTCGAAAAACTAACAATCGTCGATTGAAATCTCCATTAAATATGCATGTCATGTACCTAACTCATATTGAAGGGGGTGCCCTGAGCACTATTCTGGGTGCCGATGTAATTGCTCAGTAATGGTCCATTTAGTGAGTTGTTGGCTTAGCAGATGCAGCCACGTGTCTGTCTTAGAATGGTTGATGTTAGGGCACCTGATTGGTGATATTTAATCTGTAATAGAGAGAGAGACAGTCATGTTGAATGAAGAAACCTTCTTCCATTAACTGTGTTCATCTGAACCAGATTTCATCCATCTTCTTCTTCCCATTTCATCTAAACCCTTTCTTATTCGTCTAAATTCTTCCCTATCTATCTCTGATATCTCTCTTATCTATTGGATTTGATTGCAATTTGTACTGAGAACAGTACATTTGGCATCAGAGCCGTTTCTTTCTTCAATCATGGGTACCAACAATTTTACACTCAAAGAGCTATGTGATTTCCACAAACAAAATTTAGCAAAATTCAATGATCTTGATACTAAAGTAACAAAGATGAGTCAACAATTAGATGAACAATCGACTGATTCGAAGGCCTTTCAAGAGCAGACGAATAGCAGTTTGAATCTACTAACCAGTCAAATGGCTGAGCTACTTCAAGCTTCTAGACGCAACAATGGTGACGGAATTTTGGGTACGCCTGGATTTACACCACCAGGAGGTAACAATCAATTTGGTCATGGATTTGCAGGAGAGACATCTTATACTAAGCAGCAGCGTACTCAAAAGCTTGATTTTCCTAGATATGATGGGGAGAATCTGCGTGGATGGGTTCAAAAGAGTGAAAGGTACTTTCAAATCCACAATACTGAGGAAAATCAGAAGGTCAGTGTGGCTTCCATCTATTTAGAAGGTAAGGCTGATAAGTGGTTCCTTAATTTTCAAATTGGCAAACCTTTTTTATTATGGAAAGAATTATCAGATGGAGTATGTGCTAGATTCGAAAATCCTGTGGATGATAATTTTATTGGGAGTTTTAACAAATTGTGTCAAATCACCACCGTAAAGGAGTATTTTGAACAATTTGAAGCTCTTAAGGCTCTTATGCTGAGCAGTAACCCTCATTTAACTGAACAATACTTTGTGATGAGTTTTATCAATGGATTGAAGACTGAAATCAAAAATTATGTGCTCATGTTTCGTCCTACTACCCTTTTACAAGCTTTTTCACTAGCTAGAATGCAAGAACATAAATGTGTGCAACAAGCTAAGCCCACAAGGCCATTCCAAAGATCTTTTACTAATTCATTTACCAACAGTAGGCCATATCAAGCTACTGCTCCTCAATTTCCACCTAAGCCAATTCAAACTACTACTACAGCTTCTTCTCCTTTTACACCAAGATCTGGTAATACAACCCCAAAATCCATTCCCCCAATACCACCTATAAAAAGATTGACATAAGAACAGATGAGGGCAAGAAGAGAGAAAGGTTTGTGTTACAATTGTGATGTTGTGTACACTCCAGACCATGTCTGCAAGAGACAGCAATTGTTCATGGTGCAAGTAGAGCAACCAAAATCTTCTGAAGAGGTGGAGGAAGAAGTTTATAAAGAAGCTGTGGAATCTCCAGTTGAGTCTGACATGGAAATATCCCTACATGCTCTCACTGGCCATGTAAATGGAGACACAATCAGGATACCAGGTACAATTAAAAAGAAGAAGATATCAATTCTAATTGACACAGGAAGTACCCATAGTTTCATTGACTGTGCTTTGGTCAAGGCTCTAAAGTTTCAGACAGAACAAATAGCTCCCATGTTAGTTGTAGCTAATGGAGACAGAACTGTCAGTACTGGTGTTTGCTCTCAGCTACAATGGTCAATGCAGGGTCACAAATTCTCTGAGGACTTAAGGATGCTACCTTTAGGAGGGTGTGATATGGTGCTTGGTGCTGATTTGCTGAGGAAGCTAGGAGATGTAATATTTAATCTATCTAAACTATGCGTTTCATTTATTCACCAATGGAAGAAGATTACTCTGCAAGGGACTATTGAGAAGGTGACACTCAAGATGATGAATTGCAATGCTTTTAAAATTTTCTTATCCAAAACTTCCCACGGGCTCATGGGACAACTATCCTCAATATCACTTTCTGAAATTCTAACCTCAGTCCCTGAACCCATTACAAAACTCATTCAAGAGTTTCAAGACATATTTGATGAGCCAAAACAGTTACCTCCCACCAGAAGCTTAGATCACTCAATTCCACTGAAACCAAATTCAGAACCAGTTAACCTTAGGCCTTATAAATGCCCTTACATATATAAGGGAGTTGTTGAAAAATTGGTTAAGGAGATGCTACACTCTGGAATTATACAAAACAACCACAGTCTATTTGCCTCTCCGATATTGTTAGTCAAGAAGAAGGACAACTCATGGAGATTTTGTGTAGACTATAGAAGGCTCAATGAGATTACTATAAAAGATAATTTTCCTATACCCATTATTGATGAATTGCTGGATGAGCTACAGGGGTTCTTCATATTTTCAAAAATTGATCTCAGTGCTGGATACCATCAGATCATAGTTTATGGACCAGATATTTACAAGACTTCCTTCAGAACCCACCAAGGGCATTATGAGTTCAAGGTGATGCGCTTTGGGCTCACAAATGCTCCGGCCACATTTCAAGCCCTTATGAATGAGGTATTTCAGCCTTACTTGAGAAAGTTTGTGCTAGTATTTTTTATGACATTTTGGTCTACAACTCAAGAACACCTAGAGAACCTTCGCATTGTATTATCCTTACTAAGGAAACACCAGTTGTATGCCAAGCTATCTAAATGCTGCTTTGGCCAAAGGGAACTCGAGTACTTGGGCCATATTGTCACAGCAAATGGAGTAGCTGCAGACCCAAACAAAATTGCAAGTATGAAGGATTAGCCACTTCCAAGCAACATCAGAGAGCTGAGGGGATTTCTTGGTCTTACTGGGTATTACAGAAAGTTTGTCCAAGGTTATGGAGCCATTTGCAGACCACTCACTAACCTTTTGAAGAAGAACTCCTTCCTCTGGACAGATGAAGCTACTCAAGCATTTGAACAGTTGAAATGTGCCATGACCAAGACTCCAGTTCTAGCACTACCAGACTTCACCAAGCAATTTACTGTGGAAGCTGATGCAAGCAACAATTGTATTGGAGCTGTCTTAACCCAATAAGGCAGACCCATAGCTTATTACAGCAAGCCATTGGGGCATAGAGCAATGGCTTTCTCTACTTATGAGAATGAGCTATTGGCTGTTGTGATGGAAGTAACTAGATGGAGGCACTATCTACAAGGAGGTAAATTCATTATTTAAACAGACCACCAAAGCATTAAGTATTTCTTGGAGCAGAAAATCACTACAGTACTGCAGCAAATATGGTTAATGAAGTTGCTTGGCTTTGATTATGAAATCAAGTATAAGAAGGTAACATAAAATATTGTTGCAGATGCACTATCAAAGAGGCCACATCCAGAGGCTAGCTGTAATACACTAACACTATCAAGGCCTCACTGGACTCAAGAATTGGTTAACAGCTATTCTCAAGATGTAAAGGCACGGCAGCTAATTTCTCAATTGCTTTTAATACCTACAACTGTAGAGCACTATACTTATACTGATGAGGTGTTAAGGTACAAGAACAGATTGTATGTGGGAAGCAGCAACAACAGCAGAAATACTATCCTAGAGTCAGTTCATGCTTCAGCTATAGGTGGTCATTCAGGAATTCAGGCTACCTACATGAGGGTTAAAAGCTACTTTTATTGGCCAGGTATGAAAAAAAATGTACTATCTTATGTATCTTCTTGTGATGTCTGCCAAAGAAACAAGAGAGATCATCAATTTCCTGGAGGACTGCTTCAACCATTACCTGTCCCAGACCAAGCATGGCAACATATCACCATGGATTTTATTGAAGGGCTCCCAATGAGTGATAGAAGAACTGTCATACTTGTAGTGGTGGATAGGATGACTAAATATAGCCATTCATTGGTTACAACATCCTTATACAACAGCCAATGTAGCAAAAGTCTTCTTGAACTAAGTTGCATGGATTACCAGCATCTATTGTGTCTGACAGGGACAAGGTGTTCACAAGTAATTTTTGGCAAGACCTCTTCAAAGCACTAGGTACTCACCTGAGCCTGAGTACAACTTACCACCCACAGACTGATGGGCAAACAGAGAGAGTGAATGCTTGTATGGAAAATTATTTGAGGTGTGTTACAGGTCATATGCCAAAGAAGTGGTTCCAATGGTTAACTCTGGCAGAATAGTGGTATAACACCAGTTACCATACTAGTTTGAAGATGACACCTTTCAAGGCCCTTTATGGTTACAATCCACAACACTTAGCATTTCCCTCGACATCAGTCACCTCAGTAGCTGCAGTGGAGATCTACCTTAAAGAAAGATATGATATGATTGATGTCCTCAAAGAAACATTACAGAAGGAACAGGAAATATTGAAATTCTTTGCTGACAAGAGCAGAGTAGATAGAGTTTTTGAGGTTGGTGACAGAGTTTATTTAAAACTTCAACCTTAAAGGCAAGCATCTGTAGCATTGCGCAAGAATTTCAAGCTTTCTGTCAAATACTATGGGCCATTTACTATCTCACAGAAGATTGGAGCTGTGGCTTACAAGCTTCCCCTGTCAGCAAGTGCCAGAATTCACCCAGTCTTCCATGTTTCTCAGTTAAAGAAACAGATTGGTCAAGCCCTCATTCCTTCACCAACTTTACCTGTAGTTGATCATGCAAGACAGATCATAATGCAACCTGAGAGCATCTTGGACACCAGGACAGTTACTCAGAAGAACAGAGAAGTGTTGCAGCTGCTCATTCAATGGACTAACTCATCTTCAGAGGATGCCACTTGGGAGGACAGGTCAAATATCGCAGCTCACTTTCCTAAATTCATGGATGTTCACTCTCCAATCCTTTGGTGCAATGTCATGTACCTAGCTTATATTGAAGGGGGTGCCCTGAGCACTATTCTGGGTGACATTGTAATTGCTCAGTAGTGGTCCATTTAGTGAGTTGCTGGCTTAGCAGATGCAGCCACGTGTCTGTCTTAGAATGGTTGATGTTAGGGCACCTGATTGGTGATATTTAATCTGTAATAGAGAGAGACAGTCATGTTGAATGAAAAAACCTTCTTCCATTAACTACGTTTATCTGAACCATATTTCATCCATCTTCTTCTTCCTATTTCGTCTAAACCCTCTCTTATTCGTCTAAATTCTTCCCTGTCTATCTCTGATATCTCTCTTATCTATTGGATTTGATTGCAATTTGTACTGAGAACAGTACAATGCAAAAAAAAACAAATTGATAAAAATGATCCTGATCAACAAACCAAATACGTTTGAAATTGGTAGATTAATTGAAATCAGTAGAAAAAAAAAGGTTTGCAAAACCAGTTACGGTTAGGTATTCTTAATTTCCTAACCGTAAACTTATTCTCTGAAGCTGTTACGGTTAGGAAACTAAGAATCTTAACCGTAAGTACGGTTAGAGACCTAACCGTAAACCCATTTACGGTTGGGTTCGACTCTCATAAAACCTAATCGTAAAATATCCTGAATTATAATTCTTTCAGAAAATTTTGATTTACGGTTGGATTTTTTCTTTTAACTAACCGTAAAAAATTTGCAGTTGGATTATTTTCTTTATTTTTGATTACGGTTGGATTTGGTGTGGGAGTTTAGGCAACAGAAAATTCTATATACTAAAAAATCTACGAATGTGAAATAAATAGGGAAAGTAAATATATAAGAAGATCGGTTGAGATTTTTTAGGAAGAAAAAATCACTGATTCACTCTAAGATTTTTTAGGAAGAAAGATTAGTTGAGATTTTTTAGGAAGCATGACCAACAAATTTTTTTGAATCTTTAATTACGTTACCAAATTAAACACGTTAACAGCTTAACATCTTATGTAACTAACTCATGACAACAAATTAGCATCAAACACCTCTCACAAACCGACTCTAAGTAATAAACTTTTTCCTTTTATTTTCCAAAATTACCAGTAATATGTAATATTTACGTTTGGTAATATTATAACAACCGTTTTTTTATATCACCCAACCGTAACTGTTTTTTTTCTTGCAAATTGCTATTACGGCTAAGAGTTCGTCGTCACCTAACCGTTAATTTGTCTTACGGTTGGTTACGAATGAAAAGACTCCACCGTAAACCAGTTTGAGAAGTATGTCTTTTTATATATTTTGATCGGTTTGTATCATAATCATTCTTTTTATTTGAGTGAATCAAAGTCTAGGGTTTTTCTAAAAAAAAATCTTTTTTTTTTTGTTATTTTTCCATCTAGTTCTCTTCCTCCAAAAACCCAAAACACTAACTCTTAATTCCAATTTCTAGCTAAAATCAAAATCATTACTCTAATCTAGATGAACACTAATTAAATAAGGGCTATTTAGCCATTATGAAAATATTTCATATATGGGGTTTTTGAAATTACTTATGGGTGACCCATTTTTGTCCTATTAGTGAAGCCCCTCTATTAGAATGTGACGCCCCAATAATGGCTTTCAAAAAAATACATCGCTCCGTGGAGACTTTGTCCTTTTTTTTTCTTTTCTTTGTTTTTTGGGTACAATCCGTGGAGACTTGTCGGCGACGAATCTTTCTCTATCACCTACAAATATGTGCATTTCCAACTTCAGTTATACACCTAACCATGGGGCTGTCTATAAGTCTGTTCATTCTAGAAGTAACTGGACCCTATAAGAATTTTAGATACCCGTCGAATCTGGGTACCCGTTAAGTATTGAAAAACTATATAAAAAGAATCTTAAAAACTTAGAGCCTGTTTGGTACAATTTTTAAAAAACAGTTTTCAAAAATAGTTTTCCACTATTTTAAGAACATACCCTTTTTTCCTTGTTTTCATTTTCTAAAAATTGTTTGGTAGGATAAATTTTTTTTTTGAAAACCAAGGAAAATCAACTAAGCCAGATCAAATGTAAAAACTCATCTAAGAGATAGTGATACTGGCCATGACTCACTTGCAGTCATTCCCCCAATCTCTTACTTTATACTGAAAAAAAGAAAAAGGTAAAAAAAAAGAAAGAGAAAACACATAAAACAATAATTTGTTGTTTTCAAAAACATAAAACAAATAGAAAACATTTTCTGAAAATGTCCCTACCAAACGCGTTGTCTCCTGTTTTCTGTTTTCTTTGTTTTTAAAAACATAAAACTGTTTTTGAAAACTATACCAAACAGGCTCTTAATATTTTCTTGTTTTCGGCATGAACTCAATTATTTTTATACAAATTTACTATTATTAACGTTGTAAATAAAGCTTAAATATTAGAGAACGACGGAAATTGAGAAAGAAGAAAAAAAATCAAAGTCAAAACTAGACAAATGCTTAGAATTTTGCTAAAAATATTAGTAAAAGAATAAATTAAATGGGTATTCGGTACCCGTAGGTACTCGTCGGGTATCTAAATGGCTAATGGGTCCAGTTTTATGACCCGGAACCGGACCAGAATAACCCGGATCCGGTTCGATTCCGAGTAATTGTGTACCCATTGGCAGCCCTACCTAAAACCCTTTATTTTTACTCACTTTTTTTCTCTCCAGATGACAGAAATTATGCCCATTGAAACTGCTATTTATATTGATGCAAAAGAGAATTTTGTTTAGAATTAAGAAAATACAGAGTAAAAATCATTTCCCAGATATTCCTGTAAGTCGGGTAGAAAAAGATCATAAAATTCAAAGTTGTTACGCTCCTCCCTTTTCTTTTTTGCAAGGAAGTGCGCAATATTATTTCCTACCCTGTGAACTTTCTTATAATACCAATAATTATTTATTTTTTTGACCGGCAAAGAAGAGATTCATTGATAAAAAAAAAAGAGTGTATAAAAGGATTATACCACCCTTGTTACATGAAAGAAAGAAGGAAAACAAAGCAAAGGGAAAAAGATGGTAACAGACTACCAATCTTAATGAGAAAAATAAACATTAACCCACTGTTTCATCACTTCAGTTGAGTTCACACCTTCAAATTCTTTAATAGCCAAAGACCAAGAGAATAAGCAGTAAACTGCTTTGTTGATAACAGCTTTAGCATTGCAACTTTTGTCAGAGAAAGCTCTAGCATTCCTTTCCTTCCAAATGCACCACATAATGGCTGCAGGAATTAGATTCCAAACTGCAGTTGTAGCATTGTCACTTTGAATTAAACCCCAAGCATGAAGCACAGTTTCAACTGCAGCTAGCATTGAGAAAAACCAATTAAGTTTCTTCATAAAATCACTCCAGACCTAAGTAGCAAAATTGCAGTGGAGCAGAAGATGAGATGTTGTTTCAATCTCATTGCAGAAAAGACAATTTGTTGGTACATCAATGTTTCTTCTAATAAGTAGATCCCTTGTAGGAAATCTGTTGTAAGCAATGAGCCAAAGGAAGAAGCCGTTCTTGGGATGGCATTTAAGTCTCCATATGAGATTGAAAACTGGACCTGACACAAGAGAAGTATCTTCTGCATTCAAAGCTTCATACACTGAGCTGACAGAAAACTGATTGTTTTTGTTGAGGGATCACTGCAATTCATCATCAGTATTCATATTGAAATTGAAGTTATTCAAATCTGTAGTTAAAAGATTCAGTTCAATTCTTGCTGCAGCATTAAGTCTTCTTGGAATTTGCAGGTTCCAAATGACAGCACTACCAACCAAACTACCCATATCAGCAACAAGAGAATTCTTTGCTCTTGAGACTACATATAAATTAGGATAACAGGATTTAATTAGATTTGGGTAGAGCCAATTATCATACCAGATTCTGTAAAGCCCATTATTAACTTTGAATCTAATGTACTTCAAAAAAGTAGCATGATATTTCATAATGGCTCTCCATATTGACTTCCCATAAGTGCAAGTTGGGATTTTAGAAACTCAATAAACATCACCAGAATCATATTTTTCTTCAATGATTGACCTCCACAAGAGCATGATTAACATTCTTAAGATTTTTGATTCCCAGTCCACGAACCTTTTTCTTTCTAGATAAAGATGTCCATTTAACCAGATGAAGTTTTTTTCTTCCTTTGTTATCATGCCATAAGAAATCTTTCATTATCTTTTCAATCTTCTTAACCACTGAACTTGTGATAGACGCATTTATGTGTCTATTTTCATCTCTATTGTGTATAATG
>JAJJMB010001378.1:467001-511180 GCA_023531105.1 Papaver atlanticum
CAACCCAAGGGACGAGTGTTATGCGGACTCCAGCAACGGATAAGGGGCGACCATTGGATAAGGGGTAACCTTCCCCTTCAGTTCAAATTATGAATTTGGGCGGGAAACCAAAAACTTAAAAACGTGTTTCCTGGCAGATTTGGTGATGGATTTTTAGAGGTGTTTGAGGTCGATTAAACCTATAATTTTCATAGGGTAGACTCCTTATGGGTCTAGGAATCTAACATGGGTGTTTAAACCGATTAAAATTGGCTCAATCGACGGGTTTTGATCTCAACAGAAAAATATGGAAAGTCACGTGTGTGACTTGTTTTAGGAAATTTTAGAGAGATTAAAGGCAAGATTTTCTTCACAAAGCTTAATATATATCTAAGGAAGAGTTTAGAATCAAAAGGAAAATCCCAGATACGCGTGGAAATTCTAAAACAAGAAATTGCCGCAACTTTGCCGTGAAGAGAAAGAAAGAGATTTCGGAAGATTTTGGAGAGATTTAATCGATCTTTTTGATATAAATAGATTGGTTGGGTCATATATAAGGGGTGTCTAGAGTTTTGGGGGCGGATAAGGGCTGAGGAGGCGAGAATCAGAGGTTTACAGGCCGCTGCTGCTGCTGTTTTCTGCTGGTGCGGAGCTGAAGAACACGAAGAACATAAGACGCACACTGAACAGTCGCGAAGAACACGAAGAACATCGACCCACACTAAACCGTCGCAGAAGCAGTCTTATATTCTTGTTTATTAACAGCACTTCAGTTGTATCGGTGATTCTGTAACGCCATAAAAGCGTTGCAGATTCGCTGTATTATTATTTCTCTTCAATAAAAACACCTTTTGAGCCATGTTTCTATCTTTTGAGCATGTTTTTACCATGAGGAGCTAAACCCAAACACTGGGATGACGGAGGAAGACGAATATCATACTTGGGGTAATTTTATTAATTCTTTTTAAGACTTTTGCATTAATTTTAATTGAAAATATGATTTGAATTAATTGGTTGTCATTTAATTTGATGATGTATGCTTAGCTTAGGTGTTTTGATACATCATGCTTAGGATTTACAATCAATGTTTTGAGAATCTACCTTGGCAAAAATAGAGCCCTTTTTTCTTGAGCTAAAATTGTCAAAGAATTAATAATTGAACCTTATGTTTTGAATTCGGTGGAATCCCGAATCCCAGTACCTCTCACCATTGTTTACTATTTTTGTATATATTTTTATTAAATTTAAAAACTCGAATCTTCACAAGTCCGAGTGAACGACAACCTTACTTACCACTTTAAAATTACATCAACTTGGCATCTCAAAAAGAGACATGTAATACACTGGAAGGCTTGCTAAAACACTATTAATGAGAGTTATCTTTCCATCTCTTGAAAGAAGAGGTTTTTTCCAACCAGCCAACTTAAGAATGAATTTTTCTATAATCTTGTCCCATTTAGCAACACCACCACATCTGTCACCTGGTGGTAAACCAAGATAAGTAGTGGGTAAACAACCACTATAGCAACCCAGAATAGAAGAAAAACAGCCAGATCACCATCAAAGCCAACTCCATAAATCTGACTTTTTGCAAAGTTGATTTTCAAACCAGTGAGCATTTCAAAGGAAAGAAGAAGAATTATTAAATTTTTTACCTGCTCAACTTATGCATCTAAAAAGATGAGAGTGTCATCTACAAATTGCAAATGACTAATAATCAATCCATTAGGTTTAACTTGAAATCCAGAGATTAGGCCTTGTTCTTGAGCTCTTTTGATCATGAAGTTAAGAGCTTCACCAACCAGCAAGAATAAAAAAGGTGATATGGGGTCACCTTGCCTAATACCTTTTTTTATTGTGAAAAAACCTGTAGCACTGCCATTAACAAGAACAAAAAACTTGACATACTCCACACAACATCTTATCCATCTCCTCCATTTTTCACCAAAACCCATGAGCATAAAAATTTCATCAAGAAAATCCCCATTCACATGATCAAAAGCTTTTTCAAAATAAATTTTAAAAAGAATACCTAGTTTGCCACTTCTTAGTCTTGAGTCTATCAGCTCATTTGCAATTAATACACCATCCAAGATTTGTCTCTTCTTAACAAAAGCAGTTTGATGTTGAGATATAATGTGAGGAAGGGTTAACTTGAATCTCTCAGCAAGAACCTTAGACATGATCTTGTAGACACCATGAATGAGACTAATAGTCCTCAAGTCTTTAATTTCTTCAATGGTGTCTTTTTTGGGAATCAAAGCAATGAAGGTGTTCTTCAATCTCCAATCTAAGAAGCCTTTATTTTGCAATTCAGACATGATGTTCAAGAAATCTTCTTTGATAAAATCCCAACAGAGCAAATAAAATTTAACAGGAAACCCATATGGACCTGGAGCTTTGAATTGACCCAACATTTTGATTGCTGCAAGACACTTTTCTTCTTCAAAATCTCTTTGAAGTACTGCATTCATCTCCTCAGTAATCTTGTTGAAATTCATACCCTCCATGGAAACATTTCTATGACTTTGAGTTTGAAAGATATTTTGAAAATAAGAAACAATACCTTCTTTAATTTCTGCTTCATCATTTGTTAGAGTGCCAACAAATTTTATAGAGCCAATAAAACTTCTTATCCTTCTTTCATTAGCTAACCTGTGAAAGTACTTTGTATTATTCTCAAAGTCTTTGATATGTGTCACTCTAGCCCTGCTTCTCAGAATTAATAAAGGTCAGCTTGCAATACTCTTGTTTGGCTTTAGCTCTTTCTTCCCATTGGTCCTCAGTGAGACCATTATTTGCATCTTCAGCTGCATCTAGAGTCACAAAGATATCCTCCAGCTCCTCAAGCCTTCTGTCAACCTCACCATATTCCACTTTACTCCACTCCTTAAGCTTAATCTTTAATAACTGAATCTTTTTACAAAAGATGTAACCAGCACTTCCTGTAACAGAAAAAGAGAGCCACATATCTTTGACAAAGTTAAGAAAATTTGGATGAGAAAACCAAAAATACTCACAGCGGAATGGAGGGGGGCCACGCTTCAAACCTAGCAATTAAGTGCAATTGGATTGTGATCAGAACAAGGCCGTGCAAGAGCCTGTTGCAGAACTTTAGGATGAACAACTTCCCAATCTGGAGAAATAAGAATTCTATCAATTCTGCTTCTAATACTCTGAGTTTGATTGTTGGTCCAAGTGTAAGTAGCTCCAACCAATGGTAGATTAATCAAATGATGTATGGAAATAAATTTGTTGAATTTATTCATGTCAGAAGTAACTTCTCCTCCAGAAGATCTTTCATGAGTGAATCTTATTTCATTAAAATCTCCTCATATAACCCAGGGATAACTCCAAAAACATCTAACTTTCTCAACCTCTCTCCAAAATAACTTAACTTCTTCAGTGTTAGAAGCACAAGGTGCATAAACGCCAGTAAACATCCATTCAAAAGAATCAGAGATATTTTTACACAAAAGAGTAATTGAATAAGGCCCAATCAAAGAAACCAAAACCTGAATTTTTGAAGAATCCCATAAGCATAGTATACCTCCAGAACTTCCTTGTGATGGTGAATCTATCCATTTAACTGATTTATTACTCCAGCATTGCCACACTAAAAGATCATTACATTGTTGGAGTTTAGTCTCCTGCAAAAGCATAATGCTTTGTTTCCAGTCCCTAATCTTTTTCTTTACAACATCCCTTCTATTAAGGTCATTAAAACCACGAATATTCCAGCAGATAATTTTTGAATCCATAAAAACAATTCAACCAAGAATATAATTAGTCCACTTAACCGATTAAGCAGATTTTTGATTCTCAGAATCATAATAGAAAAGACAGATTTTAAAAGTTTTCATCATTGCATCATTAACTTCATCATGTAAACCTTTTAGATGAATACCCAATTTAGGACACAAAGTAGACATTTGAAGTAACACAGATTCAAAATCTTCTTTTAGACTGGGATTTACCTTTTGTTTTAGAGAGCTCCATTTTTTCGTAGTTTTCCAAAAGAACTCAAAATCACCAATCCTTTTAGCTGGTACTGTTGCAGAAGAACTTGAAGCATTTGATGCATAATTACCCATTGAATCAATCATCTGTAAGTATGGAATTGAGACTGATGTTTCCAAGTAATCATCCACATCTTCTTCAGTTTGAAAGCTTGGTACAGTATCCATTGAAAGTGGTTGCTGAATATTGGAAGTAATAATAGCCTTATCTGTTGAAGTAATTGAAGAGTCCGAATCCTATGATTGATCCATATTTGAAGTAGAAGAGTCCGAGCCCACATCATAAGACCGTTGCCTCTTACCATTTTGATTGGTGGTAAAATTAAAATTCAAATTTGAATTTGAAATTTGAATAGGCGTTACTGGCTTTCCTTTTTCCACTCCAGCAAACTTTCTAAGCATATTTTTCCTCCTAGAATCATGCGGTTTTAAAGTTGGTTGATATATTCTCGGCCAGTCTGCATTGAATGAGAAATCCTTTGTTGACTCAGAAAAAATCGGATTCACATAAACGATCTCCAGTTCCTGAACTATAATTTTCTTATGTGTTTGATCAATATCACCATTAATGAGCTTCAATGGAGAAATTTTAACCGGAAAAGAATAACCACCATGACTTTAAAGAAATGTTGAGGTCATACCATCATAACTACGGACTTTGAGACGTATGGCTGAAGCATCTTCCCAGTTAGATGTAGATTGATGAACCTCAATGAGACCACCAAACTTTTGATTAAATTCATTGTAAAAGATGAACCCCATAAATTGAAAGGCACACCATAAATCTCAAGCCATGAACCTTCAGAGTTAATTTCAGTCATTGAGATTGAATTTGACGCATTCCACCAAGGAAGTATCCTTATTGACATGCCATTATAATGCCATAATCCTTTTTGTACCATAATGTCTCGATCCTGTTTTGTAGAAAAGAAAAAAGTTTTTTGTGTTTCGAAGGGGAAAATATTGAAACCCAACTCCATGTGAAACGTTTTTGCAATTTCCTGACCAATATTGTTTCATGAATCAACCGTATGGGATGTTTATATAATTACTGCATAATTCCAACTCGTAGAAGAAAGATCATTATTTACAGATGCGTTAGACTGAGCCACCTGTGATTGCTGATGGTGTTGAATATTGTTGTCAGGCTGTTGAACATTCTTTTCAACAGGTGGTTTTTTTTTGAGAAACCACTTTAGAAAAAGCATGAACAAAATTAGCCCAACTGCAAGTTCCCTCCTCTGCTGGAAAACACATAGACTGTTTGATTCTATCTTTTAGAGATGGTTGCACGAAAAAATGCACCATTTTTTTTTTTGATTTCTTGAGAATAAAATGTGCTCATTTCCTCTGTGAAAAGTCCAATACCAAGATCCATAGAAACTCTTTTTTGATTCTTTCTTCATAATGTTTTTCATCCACACCACTCCTTCTGGACATATTAGGGTTTGAAAAATCTTTTTTGTATTTTTCGTTTTCTCATCAAATAAGATCTCACTTGATTTTTTTGTTAGCACAAAGGATTTGTACTTACAATCTACAGTAATCTCTGACACGATCTGATCTTCTTTCAATTTGTTCTTTTTTCCCACAACAGCTTCCCATTCTCTTTCTTCTGAATCTTCAACCACAGCTGCATCAACCTTCTTGCTAGTTACCTTGTTTCCATTAACCACTGCTACCCAACTTAGAATACCCTCTGAACTCTTCGATGATCCTTGCTTGCACGTCTTGTTCCGATCCAAATCCAAAATCCCTTCCTTGCACATTCGAGAAGATGAACCTCTCACCATTCTTGCCGCGAGAAATCCGGTCATTCTCTCTCTTCCTTTAACCTAGCTGTTTTTTTGTAGAAAAATAGTTACACCCCACTACAATACCAATAATTATTGCCTACTAATTTATTTTAAAATCTAAAATCAAACCCTGATTAGACCATTGAACATATAAATCTTGTTCATTCACCGAGTTTACTACTGTCTCACTATCCGACTCTAGAATTACTTTACTGAAACCCAAACCAGAATCCCATTCCACCGCCTCATCCATTGCCGTGCATTCTAGATGCTCGGCTCCATAGTACCTTTGTTTTGCTCCAAGACACCTCCCTGTAAAATTTCTAATAATTAGTCCAATGCTGCCAACTCCTTTATTTTCAATAAAAGATGCATCCTCATTAATCTTTATGTAATATTTATCTGGAGGTATCCAGTCTTTGACCTGCACACTTGAAACAAAATTAGAAACATTACTGCTGAGATTAACAGAACATTGATTAGAAGCTTAAGAATTATGTCAATGCAACATAATTTATTGGGTTTATTTTGCTGAAAACAAGTGTGCATCTGTCCTTTCAAATCATCCATAAAGTTATCATGCATTTATGCACTAACTCTTCACAAGTGAAAACAGAAATGGAGTTATTACTGCCATCAGAGTGGGGATGGCAATTTGCCTCACCCAAACCAATCCCCATGGGTACCCGCCCCTATTGGGTATGGTTTTCCCCGCATAAACGGGGATGGGGTCGGATACGGGTAATCCCCGAAATTAGTTATGCGGGGATGGGATTTAAGGTCCCCACCCCATACCTTTCATATATATGGTTTAGAATTTTATTAAAAGTATTATCATAGATTTTATTTGTTATTTTGTTTAATGTTCATAGAAATTTACCAACAATACGATGCACATAAAGTATTCATACAAATTGTATAATAGATGATTGATCTTACCATTTTAACTATATTTTCTTTTAGTCCACCTATATAATCAATCTTATTGGATTATAACCAAGACTGAGAAGAAAAAAAACTTTGTACTTGATAGTTTTATCGTCGATATAAATTTTTTTTGTACTTTTAGCTTCAATGTGGATATGCTTGATAGCAATTTGTTGGATTGTGACGGAGTTATGAATATTTTTCGTAAATCATGGGTAACCCACTGAAAACCCATCCCCTACGGGTATTTATCATACCCGTCCCCGTCCCCCCAGTTCTTATGGTAACGGATAGGGGATGGGTTTTGGTTTTTTGAACAGGGTAGGGGATGGGATTCAAGGTCCCCGCCCCATACCCTCCCCATTGCCATCCCTACATCAGAGTTGAACCAGCTAATCAACCCCAATAAAATATTAGAGTATTGAATTTGAATATGCAGAGTGTTGATGTTAACCCCAAGCCATATAAACTTAGCATAGGGACATTCCAAGAACGTGTCAAATTTGCAGCTAAAAAGAAAACAAGAGTTCAAGCAAAGAATTTGAATGTCAACCATAATATGATCACAAAACCAAGAAAAAAAATTGTGAGGGTAAAATACCCAATCACCACGTGTCATCATCTCAAGAGATGGTCTCATGATAAGATGATAAGATAAAAGTATCGAATCGTACTCTAAAAGGTGATTTCGTCTGAATCGAGATGCCTGTTGTAATACTACATGTATGACGCGTGTGACGAGTAGTCTAAACCCAGACGGTCAAGTCTAAAAAGAAGGAATGCATTTAATGAAGGATCAGAAGAGGCGTGGGCGAAAGTACATCACATCAGAAGGCTCAGACGATCCATACTACAACCCGAAGATGGTGCCGTACGATGCCCTTCAAAGAAGAGCAGTACGATAATGCACAAAGAGAGATAACTCGGAAGGAGAACCAAGCAGGACATCACGAGGGGTAGTAAAAAGTTCGTCTGAAGTAACGAGAAGATGTACGACAGCTCCATCAGCTCGGTGAGATCGGGTCATACCGTCACGAGTCTAGTTTGTCTATAAATACCAGTCCATGTAGAAGGAAATGGACATGTAATTTTAGATGGTATTTTTACAGAGAATTCTATAGAGAGATTTAGAGAAAGAGAGAGTGAGAAGTCTAAATGATATTTGTAATTCTTTCAAGGGTAAGACCTTTATCAATAAAGAAGATAGTTTCTTTCCCGTGGATGTAGGTCTCAATGACTGAACCACGTTATATGCTTGTGTTCATCTTTACATTCATTTTCTTTACATCTTGTTTATCTTTGAATCTTGAATGTTTGTAGTTTTATAATCATTAGACCCATTTGGGTGTAGTCATTAGAAAAGATGCAACTACATTTTGGCGCTAGAAACAGGGAGGTATGAAGATTTAGTCTACCTCCCTTGTAAAACTTTATGGTTTTTTCATAATCTCTCAAAGAGAAGTGGTTTCTCACACCACTGTGTAGATTTCTATGAAACTCATAAGTATATCTCGGACACAACACGATCTATACGATCAGTGAAGTCCTGAAGAGCCTCAGAAACACTAGATCTACACCTCTTTCGCCAATTGTGTTTAATATTTTTTGTTCTTATAAGATTTCTAGTATCTTCCTAAAGAGGCTCAGGAGAGTTGAAGGTCAGAGTGAAAATGGAGCTAACTACTTCAAATCAACACTCATACGATCTCCTCCGTGAAAGAGCTGGGAAGAAGTTTAAGTCATTAAGCTTCATAGAAAATTATACTACGATAGTTGAAATGACGTTGAAAGAAGAACTAGTCATAATGTTCTTCATCTCCCTAGAAACTCAAACTGACCCACAATCTTCTTCTTAGAGATCTAAGTCTAAGTCAATGGGAAGGGTTAATCAGTACATAATCATCCATCAAACTCAATGTTTGTTCAAACCAAAAATTGAAGACATTGAGAAATATTTCCTAAAATGGGAAGACGTGCTCAATCGTTGTAACTTGGTTTTTTCCCATTAAAGGTATGACGTGTAGAAGGAGGTAGTTTACTCGAAAAATGAGAGAACCAAAACAACTTTTTATATCACCAAAACTTTATCCAAGTGGGGAATGTTTTAACATCATCACATGTCTCCAAAATTCACTGAAGAGTCTTCTGTACTAAAAACTGCACAGTCTGAACTATGACTTAGTAATTGCACATGACCTGCAAACTTAGGGTCCCACTTTTCTGAGAGAAAAGACAAATTAAGTATTATTGCATATACCGCAGGGAAGGCGATGGTGATGAGACGATCCGCTCATACGAGCCAAGGAGAGACTGGCGGAGTCTAACCCGAGGGACCAGACGAGGTGGAGCCAGGCGAGGCTATCCACAACGATGTGCTCCCAGGAGAGGGACAACCCGATAACCAATATCGGGAAGGGTTAACTGATAACTCTAGTTCTGACGAAGAGGGAAATCCCTTCGAAGGACAGGGTGATATTCACTTGACTCATCCATGAGGGTTGAATCACTTTCCAAAACAGATGGCAGATAACGGTGCTAAGAAAGATGATTCCTCTAGCCTCGATAATATCACCGCAGCTCTTGCAGCTATAGTGAAAGCGCAAAAGGCGCAGGAGGAAAGGATGAGAAATTTATAACGACGTAACAGGAGGCTAGAAAGGAGAAATCGTAAGCTAAAACGCAAAACGAAGAAAAAGGTGCCACTCACTATTATAGAGGAGATCCCCGGGGAGGACAATCCTTTTGAAAGTTTGCAAGACGATGAACGTTTCCACATCCCTGATACTTCAAACGAGTAGTCGGAGAATCGGTTTCCCAAGGGAAGCAAAGGAGTTCTGAGCAAAGAGGATAGCCCCTCGGAAGGGTCATCCGACGTTAACCCTAGGCACAGACGAGAAAAGAAGAAAGAAGATGATACTAAAACCAACTGCGTGGCCAAGAACCCGACAGCTGGAAATCCCAACCGAGGGGAGACTTTAAAAGAAAAGTCAGCTCGCTCTAAACCGGTGTCATATACTGAGCAGTCTGATGAGGACTCGGGACGATCAAGATATCGTCACCAGAAGTTTCTTTCTCTCCCGAGAGAAAACAATGATGAAGAAAGAAAGCCGAAACGAGGCACATCGACGATCAACTGCAGGTCCAACTTTGCCAAATCGAGGCAATGTACAAAAAAGCTACAGGAAGACAATGAGGCCAAAAATTTCCAGAAGTAATGTAGGAGGAAGGACAATCTCCCCTAGTGGAGAGCCTATTGGCACAGTCATTTCAAAGGAAATGTTCCTTTCCGATTTTCGTAACTCCATTTAATGGGACCGGTGATGCAGTTGAACATCTCCGATCTTATCGCATGACATTAACACAATGGAGCCAGTATGACGTCGTAATGTGCAAATTCTTTCCAGCTAGTCTAAAAGACGAAGACCTAATATGGTTTAATAACTTGCCGAAAGAATCGGTCAAGTCGTTTTACCACCTATCCGAGCTATTCTTAGAGGCGTACATGCACAATAGCCGAGTCAAACCCGAAATATACATGCTATTCTTATTAGCCAGGGGACCGAACGAGTCGCTCCGGTATCTCGTAACTCGCTGGAGAAAGTTATGTGCCGAGATCGGAAGAGTCCCCAAAACCTACGTGATCTTAGGTTTCAAAAATAGTCTGCATAAGATAGACCCCATATTCGTCTGAATGTATGAAACCATGCCGCCCTTCCTGGGGAGACTAAGAGAAATCCAGAAGGACTACATATCCCTCGAAGAACTCCAAGATGGGACCTACGATAAGTTGGTCAGAGGAAACAACAGAGGAGCCAACGTGGTAGAACCACAAAATCCCCAGACACAAGATCGAGGAGCCGAGCGATCTAACAATTGATCTACACAATTCGATAAACATCGAAGTGGAGGATGGAAAGGGCGAGACCAGACCCAACCAAAGAAGGGAAAGTTTATAGACCCAGTCTATACAAAACTGAACACCCCCATCTCCGAGATCTTCAAGAAGGTCGACGGAAAATATAAAATTAATTTCCCATGGAATAGAGGGCAACAGCCCGAGCACGCTAAAAACATAATAGATTTATGTGAGTTCCACTAGTTTTATAGCCACCCGACAGATTCGTGTAGAGATCTGAAGAAAATGGTGCAAGATATGATTGATGACGGTAAACTCCAGGAATACATCGCACAACCGGCGACCCAATAGGTGACGGGGCCACCCGTACATCGTGTGGAAATCTCACGCGAAGCGTAGTATTTGGGGTGCAACACGATATCCCATTCGGTTATAACTGCTCCCATACCCGAAGGAAGTATTACAGGGAGAATTCATAAATGAAACTTTAAAGGCAACGAGGTCTCTAGCGTAGCAAAAGAACCCCCAATGAAGGACTGTATGAAACAGCCAATCAGCTTTTCAGCCACGGAAGCACCTGATAGTGGAAGAAATCACAACGATCTCCTAGTAGTCACGATGGCCATCGCGTTCCCTGAGCATAAAGAGAAGGAGGAAAAGCCGAATGCGCTACCATGGGCAATGCCTAAGATTCTAATTGACGGGGGAAGTTCAAGCGAGATTTTATTTTATGAAACATTCAAACAGATGGGTCTAAGGGACTAGTGCTTAATACCGTCCACATATAATATATTTGGCTTCAACGGCTCATCTACACGCCCAAGGGGTGAAGTGACTTTAGAGATCCGTGTAGGAAAAATCCTAACATTGACTACATTTTGTGCGGTGGATGTGCTTTCACCTTACACTTCTATTGTTGGGCGATCCTGGGTCCATGGGATCAAAGGAGTTGCATCACCTTATCATCAAAGACTGAGGTTTCCAACACCCGATGGGATCACAGAGATCATTGGGGACTCTGGCGAGGAAAAATACTGTTACAATATGGACGTACAAAATGGTGAGAATAGAGTCAATTCTCCAAAGGCGAAGAAGAAAAGAGTTAAGAATGCTAAGAACCAAGAAGAAATCGATACTTATATAGCATAGACGAATGAAACAAGGCGCTCAAGTGATGTGCCAGTCCCAACCTCGAACGTACCCATGGAGCCCTTATATCAATTACAGAACCTCTCCGATATAGGAGATCTTAGGTCAAATTTCTCGACCTCGGAACCTACAAAGGAGGTGAATATCAGAACACCCGAAAACCTGGGTATGGTCTAGATCGGTACCCTCCTCGACAAGGAGGAGGAAGAAAACTTAGTACGAGTATTAAAAGAATACTCTGATATTTTCACATGGCGCATGGAAGAAATGCCGGGGATAGACCCAGAAGTTTTTTTGCTGGCCATCACTTGAAAATTAATCCCAAGCACAAGCCCATAAGGCAAAAGATGCGAAAGGTGGCACTAGAATGCCATGAGGCTATTCAAAACGAACTGAGAAAAATGGAGGCCTCAGGTGTCATTCGAGAAGTACAGTATCCAATATGGATATCTAATATGGTAATCGTGCCAAACAAAAACGGAGGTGTACGAATTTGCATTGATTTTAGTGACCTTAATAAAGCTTGTCCAAAAGACAGCTTCCCACTCCCCAACATTGATCAGTTGGTAGAGGCAACATCCGGATACATGTTGCTATCCCTCATGGATGGGTACTAAGGCTATAATCAAATCCCATTAGACGAGGAGGATCAAGAACATACTGCCTTCTTCACTCCCCGAGGCCTATACTGTTATATTAAGATGCCATTCGGACTAAAGAACGCTGGTGTGACTTATCAGATAATGGTGGAAAAAATGTTCTATAATTGGATACACAAAACCTTAGAGGTATATGTGGATGACATGCTCGTCAAAAGCAAGCTTCCACATGACCATGCTAATGATCTCAAAGAAATTTTTGAACAAATGAGGAGAATTAATATGAAAATCAATCCGGAAAAATGTTCCTTCGGGGTAACCTCAGGAAAGTTCTTGGGATACTTTGTCACAAAGCGAGGCATCGAAGTGGACCCGGCTAAGGTGCAAGCCATATTAGAAATTCCCTCGCCTGCCACAGTCAAAGACGTGCAGAGATTGAATGGTCGTCTAGCAGCCATGGGAAGGTTCACAGTTAGATCGTCCGACATATGTAAAGATTTCTTCAACACTCTAAAGAAGAGAGAAAAATTCTCATGGAGCGCTGAGTGTGAAGAAGCCTTCCAAAAAATCAAGGAACATCTGGCTACTTTGCCAATCTTACAGAAGCCAGATCCAAGTGAAGACCTTTATATCTACCTATCGGCGACTAATACTTCGATCAGTACGGTACTTACTCGCATAGACAAAGGAATGGAAAAACCCATTTACTTCATAAGTAAAACTCTGACCTCTGCAGAGAAGAACTACTTGAAGATCGAGAAAATCGTGTTATTCTTGGTATATGGAACACAAAAATTGCGAACATATTTTCACGCACACACCGTGAGTGTCATTACGAAGGCCCCAATAGAGTCTGTATTAGACCATGCCGACAGGGCATGCAGAATCTCTAAATGGGGAGCTCAAATTAAATAGTTTGGGGTAAAATACCAGACCCAAACAGCAGTAAAAACCTAAGTTGTGGCGGACTTTTTAGCCGACTTTCCTCTCGATGATACATATGAGATTGAAGAGATCCCAAGGATGGAAGACGAATTAGACGACCCACCCGAACTACTTCGTTCATAAAATCCAAGGCGATGGGAAGTCTTTGTGGATGGGTCATGTAACTCGGAAGGATCCGGCATCGGAATGGTCTTTACGACTCCGACAGGCCGAAGGATCGTTTATAGCTCAAGGTTGGAATTCCCTTCCACAAAAAACATAACCGAGTACGAGGCAGTCATACATGCACTCCGAGTAATAATCGAGCTCGGAATCAATGAAGTGAGACTCACGAGCGATTCACAGCTTGTCATACGACAAATTGATGGGACGTATCAATCCTCTGATGCATGTTTGCAGAGATACCTGCAACTTGCCAAGCATTATATCGAACAGATACCTAACATCACTTTCCGGTATCTATGCAGGAATAACAACAGGCATGCATATGCTTTAGCATTTATCGCCTCCATGACGGCAAACCTAGAGGCTACTGCCGTGAGGATCGAAAGAGTACTACTTCCCTCCATACCCATAAAAATAGATATGGAAATCCTTAATGTATGCACAAGCCAAGAAGCTTTGCCGGAGGACGATTGGAGAGCCCCAATCATAAAGTATCTGGCTAATGGTGATCTTCCTAGCGATCAAAAACTCACCCACAAGGTGATATCTCGCTCAGGAAATTACCAGTCGAGATATGGAATACTGTATCGATAGTCATACATCGGACCACTGCTCAGATGTCTATCCTTCGCCGAGGATCAGCAAATCTTAAAAGAAATACATCGCGGATATGCTGGAAATCATAGTGGGGGAAATCCCAAGCTCACAAAGCCAGACTACAGGGGTATTTCTGGCCTCGTATGAACAAAGACTCAAAACAAATGGCACAACGGTGCATAGAGTGCCAAAAATTTGGAAAACGAAGGCACGCACCTTCCATGGATCTAAAGTATGTATTAAGCCCTTGGCCATTTGCCAAATGGGGGGTCGATATTGTGGGACCTCTACGTGTGGTACATGACAAAGAAAATACCCGATCGTAGCCACGGACTACTTTACAAAGTGGTTAGAGGCCTCGGCCCTCAGGCACATTAGAGACCACGATGTCTTTAAATTCCTCTTTGAGCATATTATATGTCGCTTCGGTATCCCAGCAGCCATTGTATCAGACAATGGGGCCCAACTCCGAGGGAAAAACATTGATCTTTTCTTTAATTGTTTCAAGATCAGGAAAAACAAGTCTACACCCATCTACCTCGAAAGCAATAACCAAGCAGAGGCCACCAATAAAACCATCATCGTCATTCTTAAAAGAAGCTAGATGGACATGGGGCTAGCTGGTGTGAACAACTACACAATGTTCTGTGGGCTTATTGGACCACACGAAGAGAGGAAACAGGGATGACCTCCTTTGCTCTGACATATGGTACAGAAGCGATAATACCAACTGAGGCGATGATCCCAACAACGCCTCAAAAACGGCACGAGGGCGTACCACCAAAAGAACAAAAAAGTTTTTAACATAGGCAATAAGAAAAAGAAAAGGAACATCAAGATTGTTCTTCGCCAGGAATATACTGCTCAGCATCCATCTGACCTTCATCTTCGGTCGCACCACCACCAGGAGCAATCGGCTCTGTAAAAGATTCTGGAGGAATCACAACATTAGCAGTAGCAGTTGTGGTCGCTGCAGCAGCTTTTTGGCGCTCAAGCAGAATGGCGGCTTTACATGCATTGGTAATCATGATAGCATACTCAGCATGAAGTGTGCTCATCTTCTTCTTCTTCTTATCAGCGCGCTAAGCCTCCAGCTCCTCTTCATGGCGAGTCTCCATTTCATTGAGCTCCCCATCCAAGCTCTTCTTCTCCTTAGTGACTTCATCTAGCCGCTTCTACAACTCAGCATTGCGCTTACGAGCCTCTATGAGACAGAAAAGATATAATTAATCTAACATAAAGTCCACAAGGAATGCAATATATGAAACCAAAAGTTGTTAACAGACAACCTTCATGTTCATCTAAGACAGAAGCTAAGGCTTGTTCCAATTGAGTTTTCTTATTATCTAAAGCAATGATGTGTGCCTCAGTTGAAGTAATGGCACCATTGCCAGAAGGGCACGTCAGTAAATGCCTATCACGCTCCTTTTCAAGCTTCACATACGCACTCTTAAGGCGTTCAAGTTCTTCCCTATCATCCTCTGCCTGTGCAAGGTGGGGCAGATGATCGGACTGCCACTCAATAAGCCCGTCCCTCTGAGCTCGGAGCAACTTGATCTCATTCGAGCGAGTTACTACTACCTGCTTAGCACTTTCTAACATCGCACGAAGCTCAATAATATGATCTCGGTGAACCTCCACATAAGTTTTCAGATAAGCGATCTCGTTCTCCAAAGAATCAATCTTGCACTGACGAGAGCTCGCATCGAGCTTTAGGTTGCAAATCTCTCTAGCATGCTTACGACCATTAATATCTATCCTATCCCCCAGACGATGGACGGTGGACACCAATATAGGGACTAATTCAGAACTCTAGAACCTACTATTGCTTCGAAAACTTTAGACATAGGAAAGACTAAATACCTTCCAACTTCTTCTTATCCTGACGAAGTGACAGAGCCTCCTGCTTAGCCATCTCCAGAGAGAGACGCGACTGCTAGTTCTCGTGCCCCACTTCCTTAACTCGCCTTCTAGCAACCCGAGTCTCGGCTAGCATACCGACCCTCAAATTGTTACTCTACAATATCGGACAATATCACCAGTTAAGATTGGGGCAAATTGCAATTATACTATAAAAACTTACTAAGGTATAAAAACATACCGCCTGCACAAGCTGCTGCTAAGTGGATCTATCCAATGAAGTTAAAATCCGTGCTTGCTCGTCCTCACTCATCCTGGTATACTCTTCCGAGCATAACCTCGCAGCCGCACTGGCTCCTCCACCAAAAATGGTGAGGGAAAAAACAGAAGGATTTACTGGAGCAGAAGGAAAACCACCAATAAACGCACTTGGTACATCAGTACCACCAATACCACCACTTTGAGTAGCAATAACACCATCACCACTACTACTGTCAACTCGAGCACCTCCATCGGACGGAATACCCTTATCAGCGATATCACTCGCCTGGGGCATCCCCACGTCCGATATACTAGCAGTGCCATTGGGATGAGCGGGATCATGCAACAACGCTTGATCCACATCCTCAAAAAATCCCTCACCAAGATCAATCATTTCACTATCTCCAAACAAAGAAGAAATATCAACATCCAAAGCATGTTCTGAAACCTCCACAGGAGCACCAGATGGATCAGAACAGTCTGTCGCCCTCGCTCTCTGTCAAAAAATGGCATCAGATGCTAAGATATAAAACAGGGGAAAGGTATATATACGTTAAAACATTAAGACAATATTTTCTACCTTAGCATCCTCAATAGCTCGGGCAGACTGCGATTGGCGTTTGCGAGAAGTAACCCACTTAAGCTCCCATGGACTATAAGGTGGCAGATAGTTATGCATCTTGGGAAGCTCCAAAAGAATATTGCCAAGCTCGTCCAAACCAAAAATATAAGGGCCCGCGATACGAAGCGGAACTAAGAACCACTTTGGGTCGTGCGTCCTACGAAGTGTGAAGTTGCTGGCATTAGGAGGATCCAAATCGGACATGAGCAAGGGACCCTTCAGAGCTCGGCGAGACCTTGAAATCCCCACTCCAAAGCCATCAAATTTCTCGGACTGCTGACACCAGTAGTTCTCCACGAAGTTCTCAGGCGTATACAAATCCTTTTGAGAAGGAACAAACTCGTTTACCTCGTGATCAGTAACCTTACCTCTAAATCGCCGAGCACCATCTCGGACAATTCGGTAAAAATTACCATTGGGTTGAAATACGCCTTGCTGAGGGCTGAGACGACAGAGTACCTCGTACTGAAAAGAGTCCAATGGACAGTACAAGGTAAGACGAAGCCCAACATCTAACTGACCCACCGTCACGATTATCTCATTGGGACCATAAGGGTTATCCTCAAGAATATTTTTAGTTAAAACACCGGTTTGACCTGCCGGACTGGCAAATGTAACCTCAAATCTCTGAAGGTGGTGCTTAACCTTCACAGCCTCCAAGTAAGCGGCGTCGGACATACCAGAAGAACGACTGATATTTTGGGTTCTAATCGGTCTCTTCTCAGCACTATAAAGTTTGAACAAAAGATAAGGATCAGAACATACACTGATAAAAGATCACCAAAACCACCAAGAAAGAAGCAAAGACGACAATGGCGAACTCGAAAGAACCATACAGTTAAAAACTGTGGCAATAACCATTGATCAAAACAACCTTAAAAAAGGAAAAAACTAAGGAGAAAGAAAAAATCTTACCGTCTTGAAGTTCGAGATGGAGAATCTCTCCCAAACATAATGAAGTTCTTTATAATAGACAAGGAGTTAAGAAGGAACAGGAAAAGACAGAGAAGAAAAAGAATGAAAAGGTTCTGATCTCTGAAAAAAGAAAATAAAAACATCATTCTCTTCCCTAGAAGATTTTATAAGAGACCTTTGGACAATCAACCGGCGCCTCAAGTACAACAGGTAAAAGCGCACTAAAAGCGCAGACGTGACGAGAACTTTGGACGTGGCGATAAAGACAGAGTGGTTACAGGGTTTTCTCCCCATCATGCCGTCGGAAGGATGAAAAGAAAATGAGCAAATTGTGAGGGTAAAATACCCAATCGCCACGTGTCATCATCTCAAGAGATGGTCTCATGATAAGATGATAAGATAGAAGTATCGAATCGTACTCTAAAAGGTGATTTAATCTGAATTGAGATGCCTGCTGTAATACTACATGTATGACGCGTGTGAGGAATAGTCTAATCAACCCAGAAGGTCAGGTCTAAAAAGAATGAATGCATTTAATAAAGGATCACAAAAGGCGTGGGCGAAAGTACATCACATCAGAAGGCTCAGATGATCCATACTACAACCCGAAAATGGTGTAGTACGATGCCCTTCAAAGAAGAGCAGTACGATAATGCACAAGGCAAGATAACTCGGAAGGAGAACCGAGTAGTACATCACGAGGGGTAGTATAGAGTTCGTCCGAAGTAACGATAAGATGTACGACAGCTCCATCAGCTCGGCGAGATCGGGTCATACCGCCACGAGTCTAGTTTGTCTATAAATACCAGTCCATGTAGAAGGAAATGGACATGTAATTTTAGATGGTCTTTCTATAGAGAATTCTAGAGAGAGATTTAGAGAAAGAGAGAGTGAGAAGTCTAAGTGATATTTGTAACTCTTTCAAAAGGGTAAGACCTTTATCAATAAAGAAGATAGTTTCTTTCCCGTGGATGTAGGTCTCAATGACCGAACCACGTTATATGCTTGCGTTCATCTTTACTTTCATGTTCTTTACATCTTGTTTATCTTTGAATCTTGAATGTTTGTAGCTTTATAATCGTTAGATCTATTTGGGTGTAGTCATTAGAAAAGATGCAACTACAATCTTCTCAAGAACGCATCGGTTGGAAGTTATGTCAAATGAAGATTAATAGTAGTCAAAGATTGTCCGAAATATTTATTGAAGTATTTATTGTCCAATTTTATATCTTGTAAATGGACGCATTATTGTAAATTAATTCGAAAATTAGACTCAAGACAAGAAGTCAACTTGAAAATCAAACATCCATTTTAAATTTATCGGTTGTATTTAATTAAAACCTGCATTTAATTAAGTAAAGTAGAAAATTAGGAAATTACACATATAACTAAGGGTTATAATTAAAACCAAAACATCTTAATATACGGCTTCATTGAACTGCAACTGGTGGAGGAGCAATGAGTAAAAATGAATTGTATTTGTGCAACACCACAAGGATGTGAAAACAACTTAAGAAACAGAAACACTTTCCTTCATTCTTCGACATTCCTCAAGCGATATGCTTAACATACTCTCATTGGTTTCACTAATCATTCTTACTCGATGGAATCACATGGTTAAAACCACAAAGTCCAGCAATCCTCTGTTAATCACACAAAAACGAGCTGTCGACCCTTGTAAAAAAAATCTGGAGTTCATTGTTTCTTCAGTTAATTCTTGAACCATTTTTTATTATAAGGTGGTGTCTTGTGGCCGAGCACCATTGATAGCATCCTGTGTAGAAAAAACACAATTCCTTCAAATAGAATTCATCTTCGGCTACGGTAAATTTTATACACCGAACTTTGATACTTCGACCAAATTGAAGTTGAGATCCAGAAGCCATGTTACAATATAAAAGAAAAAATGATGAATTATAGAGAAGGTCTGAGTGAAAATAGTGAATTTTGATTTAAATTAGAAGAATTGTAGGTGATATATTAAAATGATTGAAATTGAATATTTATAAAGGACTGATTGTTAGTCGTTAATTAGATGATAAATCGCCGAGTGGCGTAGATAACACTGAGAGATCAAGTTCCTCGCTGGCGACCTAAATAAAATTGCACAGTTAAGCCCCTACCGAGCGATCAAGACTCTACCGCTTGGTAAAGACTCCATCTCGATCGGTTAAAAGGAAAATTTTCCACTTAACCCATTATGTTTTCCACTTTTCCGGTTCCTAGTGGGTGCATAAATGGAAAATCTTTTGATTTGTCACACCCATAAGAACCGACCTTATAGTAGTTATTCCGAACAGAGGTGATCCCTAAACCCTAGTCCCTTCATGTGAGTTTTCAGATGCACATCTAGTGCTAAACCTTTTTAAAAATAAAATAAAAAATAAATAAAAGGAAAGTCGTATAAAAAGTTAACTACTCAATGGAAAGATGGGAGGTAAGGAAACAGATAGTACAAAAGATCAGTTACCACTCACAACAACATCTAGTTACAAACCAACGTACTTAACAAAAAGTCATCAAATAGCTTTGTATTCCTAGACCAATTAACCAAGCTAGGTGCATTTGACACAATAATAAATTGATTTATGCATCTTTAATTTCATATTTCCATCCAGCCAACCATTACGTTTATTCCAATTAATCCACCAGCTTGCAAAAAGAAACAAGCCCCGGATCTTTCTGATCAAATTCTTGTTTTTTCTTGAACATCAGTCTCAAATATTGGACTTAATGAACTCAACAAAAATCCATTTGATGATAAAGTTGTTGTTAGAGCACTGCTCGGTCGAACTCGCAAGCGTTGCTATCTCAAGCTTGTTTGTCAAGTTTAGTTGTCAAAACTATAAGTCTTGATTTCTAGTCTACTTATAGCTATGTCTCGGATTAGGTTAGAATGTGTAGTTGAGCTTTAGACTTCACCGCGTTCATCGATTGAAGAAGAAGAACTACGAAGGGGAGCTTGTGGAACTTCATCAACAAAAGGTATGTGGAGACGTGAACTCATCTATCACTCGGAAGTCTATTTCTATTCTATCTCCTATTAAAACAAAAGTCGTATAGCTATATAGACTTTACTTTATACACATTTGATATTTCGAGTTGAGTTTAACTAGCTTACATATTTATCGAAATATGTGTTGGTAAGCTTTCGCTTTAACCAAGTTCAGCTTTTATTCTTGATGTAAGTCAAAAGATGATCATGTGAAAATCGCCTGGTAACATCTTACATGATTTGTGTGAGACAGTCATTTGATGTAGACTCGGAATGTTTCGTATTGATCATTTGATCACTTGAAAATTTCTTTGAAGCTAATAGTTTGTGTGAGACAGCTATTCTCGTCTTCTAAGAATATTTCAATGATTAAAATGGGAGTTTAGAACAATTAACCATTGATTGGATTTAGCACAGTACGCGTACTTGTATGCTAACTATTGCAAGTATATTCCAAGTCCGGGAATTGAGTATGCATACGCGTATGCGTACTGATTCAACAGTTGAAGTACGAGAAATATGCATACTCGTATACGTACTTGTATACTTCTATGAGAATATAAACAATTGAACAACTCTATAACTGGTTTCATTTGAGTCATTTGAACTAGTTGTGATTAAGATGAACAAGGTTGATATGAAAGTGTTCATATGGCTAACTTCGGTTAACTATTGTTGAGCCAACTAAGTGTACACGTTTAGGTATGGTTACCCATATCTAAATGAAGGTACATTAATTTTGTGTGTAACAAGCTAAGTCAATCTAACGGTTGAAAGATATTATCTTGAATCTAATCAGGTTTTCATCTAACGGTGAAGATTGAATGCTCCTAGGTAACATTGATTGCAAACCCTGATTTGAAGAATATATAAGGGAGAACTCTAGCAACTGGGAAACCTAATCCCCACACCTCATGTGTTATACTAGTTGCGACTAGAGTCGATTCTCCTTTAACCTAGGTTTTTCTAAAACCATTATAGGTTAACGACTTAAAGACTTCATTGGGATTCTGAAGCCAGACCCAACTATTTTCTCTGTAGTTGCGTGTTCTGATCTTACTTTGTTCTATCGTATTGAGTACTATCTTCTCTAAGATTTGCTCGAGATTTAATCTCCGATAGGTAAGATAAAAAGTAATCACAAAGCTCTTTGTCTCATTATTTGTGATTCCACAATATCTTGTTCCGCTGCCATACGGTTAAGTTATTGTGAGGTGATTGATACTACTAGGCTGTTCTTCGGGAATATAAGTCTGGTGTATCAATTGGTTCCTGTTCACCTTGATTTATCAAAAGACATAAGAAAACTCGTAGGTATTTCTGTGGGAGACAGATTTATCTATTCAATAGACTTTTTTGTGTGAGACAGATTTATCTATTCATAGGTATTTGTTTAACGAAGACTTATAAAAAAAATTGTCTCCCACAGATAAGTCTATTTTGATAGATAAATATGTCTCCCACATAAATACCTACGAAGTTTTTGTTCCGTCTTTTAATAAATCAAGGTGAACAAGAACCAATTTATAATCCGGTCTTATACTCCCAAAGAGAAGCCTAGAAATATCAATCACCTCACAATAACTTAAATATATGGTAGTAGAAGAAGTTATTGTGAAATTACAAAGAATGAGACGAAGAGCTTTGTGATTACTTTTTATATCTTACCTATCGGAGATAAATCTCGAGCAAATCTTAGAGAAGATAGTACTCAATACGATAGAACAAGTAAGATCAGAATACACAACTATAGAGAAAATAGTTGGATCTAGCTTCACGAATTCCAAATGAAGTCTTCAAGTCGGTAATCTATAATGGTCGCAACTAGGACACAGGAAAACCTAGGTTAAAGGATAATCGACTCTAGTCGCAACTAGGACACGGGAAAGTGACGGGATTAGGTTTTCCAGTTCCTAGAGTTCTCCCTTATATAGTCTTTCAAATCAGGGTTTGCTTACAATCAAAGCTAAGATAGCTTAGTAACAAAGCATTTAACATTCATCGTTAGATGAAAACCTGATTTAAGATTCAAGCTAAGTTTGCTTAAAACCAAAGCAAAATCTCTCCACCGTTAGATTGTCTTAGCTTATTACACACAAATGAAATATACCTCCATTTATATTTGGGTAATGTACCTAAACGTGTATATTTAGTTGGCTCAATAATAGTTAACCGAAGTTAGCCATATGAACACTTTTGTCTTAACCACATTCATCTAACACTTCTAGATCAAATATGATGATTAATCAATCATGAAAGATAATCAAATGAATCTAATTGTGTTTCACATAAAGTTGTTCAGTTCACTATCTCATAGAAATATATATGAACCAATTGAATCAAAATCGGATTGATTCTTAATCGTACAAAGTACTTATACAAGAATCAATTCATGAACATTAAGCCACGGTTTGCAAAGATTGCATTCCTTAATTTATAAATGTATTTTTTCATGAGTATGAAAATCATACATAACCGATTTTAGAACTTTAACCACTAAGTTTGCAAACTGGTACGCAAACTATAGGTTCCGGACTTTGGTATTGTCAAGCCGTTTGCAAACGGGTACGCAAACAACTGTCCCGGACCTAACTCAGGTGGAATCGTTGATAGACACATTTATGTGTCTATTTTCATCTCTATTGTGTATATTGTTAGTACCCATTTTTGTACTTATTTTGGTATTTTATCTCTTTGTAGGTGTTTTTGGAGAAATAAGCTTTTGCGGCAAAATTGGCTCGAAAAGTTGATAAATGCAACCCAAGGGACGAGTGTTATGCGGACTCCAGCAACGGATAAGGGGTAACCTTTCCCCTTCACGTTCAAATTATGAATTTGGGCGGGAAAATATAAACACATTCCTGGCAGTTTTGGTGATCGTGATTTGGAGGAGTTTGAGGTCGACTAAACCTCTGATTTTCATAGGGTAGACTCCTTATGGGTCTAGGAATCTAACATGGGTGTTGAAATCGATTAAACTGGGCTTAATCGACGGATTTTTATCTCAACAGCAAAATATGGAAAGTCACGTGTGTGACCGATTTTAGGAAATTTTAAAGAGATTAAAGTGCTATAAACCTTCCCAAATATTGTATCTATCTAAGGAAGAGTTTAGAATCAAAAGGAAAGCTCAGAAACGCGTAGAAATTCTAAAACAAGAAATTGCCGCAACTTTGCCGTGAAGAGAAAGGAAGAGATTTTGGAAGATTTTGGAGAGATTTAATCGCTCTTTTTGATATAAATAGATTGTTTGGGTCATATAGAAGGGGTGTCGAAAGTTTGGGGACTGGGGGAGGGCTGAGGAGTGAGAAACAAGACGAACAGCAAGCTTCCTGCTGCTGTTTTCTGCTGGTGCAGGGAAGAAGGAGATGAAGAACATTGACCCACACGGAACAGTCGCAAAGAAGTATCGTTCTTCAACAGCAGAAAACAGTTATCATTTATAAACAACACTTCATTGTAACGGTGATTTCTGTAACGCCAGAAAAGCGTTGCAAATTCGCTGTATTATTATTTTCCTTCAATAAAAACACCTTTTGAGCCATGTTTCTATCTTTTGAGCATGTTTTCACCATGAGGAGCTAAACCCCAACACTGGGATGATGGAGGAAACCCTATTTCATGCATGTGGTAATTCTAATATTTCTTTTATGACTATTTGCATTGATTTTTAATTGATTTATGATTTTTATTGAATGGGTGTGATATTGTTTGATGATGTATGCTTGGTCAATGTATTTTTGATACATCATGCTTTAGATTTACAGTCATTGCTTTTCAAAAATCTACTTTTGGCAAAGAATAAGAGTCCATATTTTTAATATTTGAGCTATAATTGATTGGAATTATTATTTGAATCACATGAATGGAATTTGTTGGAATCCTGAGTCTCAGTGCTTTTTATAATCTTGACCAAAACATTATTTTGATTTTTCTAGTTTTCTTAATTAAGTCTAAAAATTATTATTCACAAGTCCGAGTTGAACGAATCTTATTACCACTTTTTCTACAACAATTAAAATCACATCAACCGTTCGCATACTAGGTGTGCAAACTAGGTTCCCGCACTTTAATAGTTAAAACCGTTCGCATACTAGGTATGCAACAAGGTTCCCGGACCTGAATCATACCAAAACAGTTTGCATACTAGGTACGCATACTGTGTTGTATCCAGACAAAGGTTTTTGTTCTAAACTCCCATTGTAATCATTGAAACATCCTTAGAAGACGACAATGGTTGTCTCACACAAACCATTAGCTTATAAGTAATTTTAAAGTGATCGAATGATCAATACGAAACTTTCCAAGTCGACATCAAATGATTGTCTCACACAAATCATGTAATATGTTTCAAGAAAATTTCCACATGATCATCTTTTGACTTATTATTTAGTTTCCAACAAATAAATTGTTTCCAACTAAACTTTTCAAGAATAATGATGAACATAGCTAAAGCAAAAAGCTTTCAACTCGTATTTCGAGAAATAGATAAGCGAGATAAACTCAGCTCGAAATATCAAATGTGTATGATATAAAAGTCTATATAGCTATACGACTTAGTATCATTAGGAGATAGAATAGAATAAACTTCTGAGTGATAGATAAGTTTTAGTCTCCACATACCTTTTGTTGATGAAGTTCCTCCAATCTCTCCTTAGTAGATCTCCGTCTTAAATCGATGAATGTCGTGAAGTCTAAAGCTCAACTACACATTATATCCTAATCCGAGACATGGCTATAAGTAGACTAGAAATCAAGACTTATAGTTTTCATCAACTAAACTTGACAAACAAGCTTGAGATAGCAACGCTTGCGAGTTCGACCGAGCAATGCTCTAACAATCTCCCCCTTTGTCAATTTTAGTGACAAAACTATCAATACATATGGATTACAAAATAAGTAAACTTTGTAGCTTCTCATCCAACATGCTTGATTTTCTTGGTTCTTCAACATTCCTTGAATTTTTCGCCACTCCAAGTACTTTAGCGATTCTGAACGTGTTCAACTAAGCATCATTGTTGTTGAAGATCCGTAGCCATAACAATAAGAAAACAGTTTTTCTCAATTATTGTTATACAGTGTCATAGTATTATTACACAACATCAAAGTCCAATTGTATCACAACTTTGACAATAATACTACGGTGATATGTATCACTCCCCCTTAGACAATACTTCATCACACAATGAAAACCACTCCCCCTTACATAATGATCTTGTTCCATTGATTATTGTAGTTCACGAACTATATATCAGGAATAAGATCGATATAAATCACAAAATTCTCTTCGTCTCAATCTTTGTGATTCCACAAGATAAATATGTAAACTATTTATTAACTTATTTAGATTGTTCTGTGAGTGGTTTTGATATAGGCTTCTTTTTTAGAAGAGTGTGAGAGTTCCAGATGTGTGAGGTTTCTTAGACTTGTTCTACTTTAAACCGATTTCCAAACCATGATTGAAACACATCTAAAGGGAAATCAATAGGTTTTCTACTAGAGGCAGATAAGTAGCAAAATTCTTCACTAAGGCTGGAGAAACTTTTAATTGTAAGGGATCTCAGTTAAGGGAATCAAGTGCGTAGAACCACGTTGGGTTCAAAGACGTAAGGAGCACGACTGAAGCTGAGTTCCTTAGAGGGTGAATTTGGTCTCAATTACATTCCAAATCGAAGTATGATAGTAAGATAGTCTGTAGCGGTTTAATATATACATTGCGGTATTTAAACTGGACTAAGTCCCGAGGTTTTATGCATCTGTGGTTGTCCTTGTTAACAAAATTCGAGTGTCTTTTTTTTTATTTTTATGTATTATATTGTTTATCTTTATAATCAAAATATCAAAATAGTATGTAATCAATCTAGATAGTTTTCGAGCCCTAATTGATTAAGATCTTACGAAAATCGTATCTTGATATATAGATAACAATTCTCGTGCTTGTTGGAATTCGGATCTTGAAGAATTCGGGTACATACTAGATTGATTGTATTTAGTTTTATCCATACTGGTTGGCGAACAAAAAAGTTGTACTTGGTACCCTCTCATTTTCAATGGTTTTCAGAGTATGCAAACACTGTTAGATATAACAAGTCTGTGTTTTTATTGTTCCTAAAAGTATTATCCTAATAGGTTACTGCTTTGGGAGGTTCATTTCGTTCACCTGTAATGTACACCAGAATTCATTATGAATTCTTCATATTCTACTGACATAACCTAGGTCCATAAGACAGCAGGAATTAATTTTTTCTTGTACATACTTTTCTTCTATAGAAGCACTACTAGAATCCAATAGGCTGTGTAAATGAACATTGATATCACCTATAAATAACCAAGGTTGTATAATGTTTTCACCAATTCTTGTCATGAGTTCCCGCTGTTCTTTTTTATTATCCAAATAGGTAGAACCATACATGAAGGTGATAAGCATCTCAGGTTTGGCAAGATGAATTTTTGTAACAACATGGATCATATTATTTGAAACCTCTTGTATCTCACATTTTCTACCATCTTTCAACATAAGAAGAAGACCACCAACCGATCATATTATAGACATGATTGCAATAATTTAAGGAATGGTAACAGCTAACATCCTATATTTTTCAACTTTTGTTTCGGAGAGGAACATAAAATCAGGAGTCTAATTTTTAATTAAAACAGCAAGATGATCTTTGGAAAACTTTTTCGCTAATCCTTGGATATTCCATGCAAGAATCTTCATGATTGTTATTAACCAAAACAATAATTTTAAAAACGAAATAGTACCTATTTGTAGAATAACAATTATTAACACGTCCAATATCAAGTTGAGGGTAAAAGGAAAATGCATGAAATGAATGACAAAGTATTGTAAACAATAATAAGAATTAGAAGATAAAGGTGGAATGATTTCGGAAATTTTGTACATGGATTCCCATAGATATTTTTCGGCAAAAGTAGCAGATATAATACAGATTGATCATTTTTGGATTGGAGGAAAGAAATTAGAACCAACCTTCACGAGGGAGGAGGCGAGTAAACCAAAAATTAACCCCACCAAATTATTTATTCTAAATTTGGTACATCACAGAAACCCCGTAAGAGGATCTCCTAACTAGTGAATTTTAGGTATCGGTCAAAATCGATCACACAAAGAAATCTATGAATGTAAAGGAGGAAACAAAATTATTACAAAGATCAAAATTAAGGTAAAGGAACAACACCTTATAATTCTCAATAGTACGCAAATATTCACCAACAATAATGAAAGGATAGAAAAAAATTGGAGAAATAATAACACTTTAATGGAATTACTCATCTAGAGGATATAGCTCGATTAGGTACGTACGTACCTAGGAGAAATAGATCGAAAAAATCTTAAACCTAACCAAACCAAACAAGGACTAACCCAAAGGCAAAGGACAACTGATGAGGAAACTCACAACGTGTTCCTTTAAATCGAGAGGTTATCAAACCACACAAAAATTGTCTAAGAATCTTATCGGCGAAAGACCATTTTAGCCTCGTTTTTAACATATATTCTGCAAGTTAATTCTATGACTATCTTAATCTGGTGAGATTGGGGTATACCCAGATTAATTGGGGTATACCTAATAAGACAAAACTCGGGTCATTATGAAGTAAAACACAACACCCCTTAACCATTTATTTTCAAAATGGCTAATATACCCTTGATTAATTAACACTAATAATGTGTTTAGGTTAGTTAATTTAGTTAGTTAATTAGTTGAATTAAAATTCTCAAATTATGTATTATTTGGATTGAACTCATGGATTATGTGTTATGGTTTTTGAGGATTTTTTTTTTTTTTTTTGAGATATTTTTTTTGTAACGGAAATGAAACCACACTAGCCAAACAGTGTTGCAAAGCCGCTGAGTGATTTTATACTCAAAATTATAGAAAGAATCAACATTTTCAATTATGAAAGTATGAAAAGTCGGCAAGGTCGACAAAAAACTACCCTGCCGACTATAGGATTTTTGACACACAGAGAAAGGTGTTCAGAAATGCATGATTAGTCGGCAAATTTCATAACCTGCCGACTAAAATATAGTCGGCAAGGTATGGGGATGGATACCGTGACGATCCTGTAACTGCTAATTTCAAAGATGAAAAGTCGTCACGGTATTCAACCTTATACCCTGCCGACTATATTTTAGTCAGCAAGGTCGACAAAAAAATACCCTGCCGACTTTTGATTCGTTTTGATTCTTCTTCTTTTTCTTTTTCTTTTTCTTTTTTGATTTCATCATGTATAGTTAGAGTTTTGAAGTAAGATTTTGAAGAAGAAAAATTAATATGTTTTAGTCGGCATGGTTGTTTTATTGTATTAATAATATGGGCAATTTGGTCTTTTAACACCTTTTAGACACCCATTAGCACACTAGTTTGGATGAGAACAAAATGGGTATACCCTAATTGATCTGGGTATACCCCAATCTCGCCAGGTATCTTAACCCGATCGATTGACCATCTGATATAAGAATGACCGACAAAAAATAGACTCTTGACCCTAAGAGCATCTCCAATAGTGGGTCAAAAAAATCCTACGTGGATGTCATTGTTAGACCTCCATTTATTTAGATTTTATCCCTGAATCTTAATAAGACCTTTTATACTAAAACTCATCTCCAGTAGTTAAGGTTATACCATGTATTTTAGATTTAGATAAACATTAAAATAATATTTAGCCTGGTTCCATATTAAAAAATATTTTTTTAAAATAAAATTGATGACATGGAATTAGTTAGGGGTCATCCCGAAGGTGTAGTTAAGACTTTCTTTAACACCTTCATATTTAGTATTTGATCCCTCCTAGTTTGTAGGACCTAACCATTGGAGATGCATTTATACTAAATGGGGTCTAAAATCCTAGATGCTCTAACTACTTTAAATTTTGAAAGATAGTTATGTGACAGTTTTTAAATTTTTATAAATCTCAAAGCTAGTTATGTGACAATTTTTAAATCCCACTGCAAGAAAAATAGAAACCCAAATTACCCGATCCGACAACCTATTCGGAGTTTTAGAAAATACTCCCTAGTTTTTTTTAAGAACACCATTCAACAGAGACCATAATCCTAACTAAATTTAAAAACGACCAACAAACTTCCAAATATCGTTTGGTCCTTTTTTAGGTGGTCCCAAGTCTGCTTAGTCCTTTCAGAAATCACCTTTTCCATTTGTTCCATAATTATTTAACAATATTAAATGGACCAAAGTACCCTTCCGTTGTAGCAGTTCATTCTGTCTGATGAACTCCGGAGTTCATTCCTTCAAATGAACACCTAATAAAACCAAACTAAATTTCCTACTTATTTTTTATAGCAGTTCATTCTGTCTGATGAACTCCGGAGTTCATTCCTTCAAATGAACACCTAATAAAACCTATATGGAAACAAAGTTCATTCTTCAAATGAACACCTGATAGAACCTATAAGAAAACAGAGTTCATTCGACAAAATGAACACCTATCAAAAACTAACTAATTCAAACCTAGAAATGAGTTCATTTTTTACATGAACACAAAAAAAAAAAAAACATAGTTCATTCTCTACATGAACACACAAAAAATAGAGTTCATCTTCAACACGAGTTCATTCTTTACATGAACACCTAGTAATTCAAGATCTAAAAACAAAGTTCATACTTTACATGAACACACACAAAAAAAATCCATAAAAATCAAAGTTCATCTTCATCAAACACGAGTCATCTTCAACACGAGTTCATTCTGTTTGATGAACTTCGTCGTCTTCATGATTCTTCATCTTCAACTGAGTTCATCTTCATCTTCAACAACAACAACAACAGAGTTCATCTTCATATTCTTCATCTTCATCTTCAACACGAGCATGTGAAGATGATAAAGGTTCATCATCATCATAAATAGCAACAGAATCTTTAACATCACCGTCTTCATCATCAAAACAACAACAACATCAAAAAAATAACGCAAAACTTCATCGTAATCATCATCATCATCATCGTTCATCTTCTTCATCACTAGTAGAGAGAAAAATGGAGAGAAGAAAGAATCGTTCATCATCATCTTCATCTTCTTCATCACTAGAAGAAAAAAGAATAGAAAAATGAGAGAAAAGGAGAGAAACTAGATCTGAAACTAAAGAAGATAGAGAAAGTGAATATGGAAAATAAGATATTTTCTAAGGTTTTTTCTATATATATGGTCCCAAAAGGATATTTCTGTCCCTACAAATTGACAATTACATCATCCATGATGTCACCCTAGGACCAAACCATAATTTGCAGGACCAAACTGTAAAATATATTTTTAAAATGGACCAAACAGATAGTTGACTCAGTGAACTGGACTAAACACTCTCTAATATATTATTTTTAGGACTTATTGGTATTTCCTACTATAAAGAATCCCAAAGATCAACACATCTATTAATCCCCCTTCTCTATTTCTGTTTTAATAACTCTTCGAGCCTCTTATTCTAGATCTAATCCTCTGAATACTAGATATGTTTAAATACCTCTTCAGACCTCTTATTTCAGATCTAATCCTATTAACACTAAAATTTCGATAAAATCTAAGATCATAAACCTACTCAGGTAAGATTCCTCATAAAGAGAACCATGGACACCACTGTATCACTTTAGTATTAGATCCAGCAAGAACAACAAAATTAAAAACTAAGGTGTTCTTTCTCAAACTTAAAGAAATGTGCGACACCCTTCCACCACTCATTGCATAAAGAAAAGCAAGGATCACAAGGCATGTGGTGAATGTCGACCCATTTCAATCTTATAGAGGAGGAGACAAGCAACACAAATTGCAGAGACTTTTGTTGTAAATTTAAAGATAAAAGGAAAAATTAAAACATAACAATGATGCTCGACAACATCCTTGCATCTGATACTCAACATCATCCTTATCACAGAGGATCATTACAATCATAAAGCAAGAGAGAACCAATAGATACTAATATTGATGCTCAACAATATCAACACTAACGATGCTTAACAACATTCAAACCACATAAGGACATTAAAGTAAAAAACAAGAAAAAAACACAAGATACATATGATGCTCAACAACAACATAACTATTGATGCCAACAACATAAAAAAAAAATCCCAAAATTGTTACAAGCTGAATATAACAAAGTTAAACAAAAAATGAAAACCCTACTAGTTTCATTCCATTCCTCCCTTATTGATGATCAATCTGCATATCCACTAAAACAAGGTGGCTCCATAAAGAGATGATGGAGGAAAAAAAATTCTGGGAAATCACTATTTGAGATCTAAGAGAGAGAAACTTTTTTTCGTTCAATCTTCTGTTGAAATTGTTTGAGTATTAGAGTTTTAGGTGCAGAAAACCCAAGAAAGACTTTGGGATCTTACACTCTCCTTCTACACTTACTATATTTGGTAAATAATGGTTGGAACTAAAGGGAATCTAAGAAACCTAAGAAAATGGCTAAGGTTTTTCTCTAAAGGTTATTCTATTTAAGGAAAAATGATATTTAAGTAATCATGCTTCATGTGAGATTACTTTTGATAGTAAGAAATGCTACAATATTGATTACAAAATTCTCTTTAGGGAATTCATTATTGAGAAGAAATTTGTAGAGTAGCATGTGGATGTAATTACTACTTCAACGAGAGACCCCTTTGTGAGTGGTTAATCCAATAGGTTAGATAATTACTAGTACTTCAATGAGAGACTAATTTTGGGTCGGACTGATAGCAAGGGTCTTGTTATGTGTACCCATTAACAACTTAAGACCTAATAATTAGTTACTCTTTTGAGATGACGTAAACTATATCTAGAAGGGAAATAATGTATACGTATTATATTATGTATTAATTTTACTACTATACCTACTAACAAGTTTAAATGATATTGTATTCTAATTTATTTCTCTCTTAATAATAAATGTTGTTCAACTTGCATTCAATTTGTTAGAGCACTGCTCGGTCAAACTCGCAAGCATTGCTATCTCAAGCTTGTTTGTCAAGTTTAGTTGATCAAAACTATATACTTGATTTCTAGTCTACTTATAGCTATGTCTCGGATTAGGATAGAATGTGTAGTTGAGCCTTAGAGTTCATGGCGTTCACCAATTGAAGATGAAGATCTACTGAGGGGCTTGGAGGAACTTCATCAACAAATGGTATGTGGAAACTAAAACTTATCTATAACTCAGAAGTCTATTCTATTTTATCTTCTAATGACACTAAGTCGTATAACTATATATACTTTTGAAAACGCAGGGGTCTAACAACCACACCCACTATTACGCTAGGAAATCTGTATGGATAACTCCAATACAATTCCAAGAGAGTCAACTAGACAATCAGACTCAATCACGGAAAAAGTATCCAAGAGTTATATCTCTATTTCTCAAATCAATCTACAATCGAACATACAGGAATCTATGAGCCTGATTGATTATGAGAAATAACTTGGATGGTACCAAAGACCAATATCCAAGTGTCAATCAATTTCAATCAACAACCAAAGGTTGGATTTACTAATTGATTGAACTACGCACAACCTGTGATATTTCAATTATATAAACAAATATAATGCGGAAAAGAAATAACACAGACACCATAAATTTTGTTAACGAGGAAACAACAAATGAAGAAAAACCACGGGACCTAGTCCAGATTGAACACCACACCGTATTAAGCCGATACAGACACTAGCCTACTACAAGATTAACTTCGGACTGGAATGTAGTTGAGCCCTAACCAATCTCACACTGATCAAGGTACAGTCACGTTCCTTACGCCTCTGAATCCCAGCAGGACTCTACGTATTTGATTCCCTTAGCCGATCTCACCCACAACTAAGAGTTGCTACGACCCAAAGTCGAAGACTTATAAACCAATCCTTATCCCACAGAAAAGTCTATTAAGATAGATAAATATGTCTCCCACAGAAATACATATGAAGTTTTGTTCCGTCTTATGATAAATCAAGGTGCACAGTTCGGTCTTATATTCCGGAAGAACAGCCTAGAAATATCAATCACCTCACAATAACTTAACTATATGGTAGTAGAACAAGTTATTGTGGAATCACAAAGAATGAGACGAAGAGCTTTGTGATTACTTTTTATATCTTACCTATCGGAGATAATTCTCGAGTTAATCTTAGAGAAGATAGTACTCAATACGATAGAACAAGTAAGATCAAAATACGCAACTACAGAGAAAATAGTTGGATCTGGCTTCAGAATCCCAATGAAGTCTTTAAGTCGTTAACCTACACAGTTTTGGAATAAACCCAAGGTTAAAGGAGAATCGACTCTAGTCGCAACTAGTATCACACAGAAGGTGTGGGATTAGGTTTCCCAGTTGCTAGAGTTCTCCCTTATATAGTCTTCAAATCAGGGTTTGCTTAGTTAGCTTACAAACAAAGCATTCATTATTCACCGTTAGATGAAATCCTGATTTAAGATGCAAACTAATTAAGTTTTGCTTAAAACCAAAGCAATATCTCTCCACCGTAGATGGACTTAGCTTGTCACACACAAATGAAATATACTTTATTTAGATATGGGCTACCGTACCAAAATGTGTACATTTGTTGGTTCAACAATAGTTAACCAAAGTTAGCCATATGAACACTTTTGTCTAATCCACATTCATCTAACACATCTAGATCAACTTATGATGATCAAAGATAATCAGAGGATCTAATTGTGTTCTTCATAGAGTTGTTCAATTGTTCATTATCTTATAGTAAAATACATGAACGAATCGAAGCAAAATCGGATTGAATCGAAGGAATCAATTCATGAACATTTAAACCCATGGTTTGCAAAAATTGCATTCCTTATTATATAAATGTATTTTGTTCATGAGTATGAAAACATACTTTGCCGATTTTAAAACTTGAACCACTCAAGTATGCGAACGGGTATGCATACTCAAGTTCCGGAAAGTTGGTCTTAACTAACAGTATGTGAACGTGTATGTATACTGTAGCTCCGGACCCAACTTCAGGTAAAACTGTTTACGAACGGGTACACATACTTGGTTCCCGGACTTTCACAGTTGAAACCATATGCGAACGGGTACGCATACCTGGTTTCTGGACCTGAACCTTATCAACACAGTTTGTACCTAAGTACGCATACTGTGATGGTTTTCCAGACAAAGGTTTTAGCTCTAAATTCCCAATTCAATCATTGAAACATTCTTAAAAGACGACAATGGATGTCTCACATATACCATTAGCTAATAAGCAATTCTCAAGTGATTGAATGATCAATGTAAAACTTTCCAAGTCGACATAAAATGATAGTCTCACATAAATCTTGTAAGATGTTTCAAGGCAATTTCCACATGACCATCTTTTGACATAAAGTCAAGAATGATGATGAATGTAGCAAAGACAGAAAGCTACCAACATATTCGAGAAATAGATTAGCGAGTTATACCCAGCTCGAAATATCAAATATGTATGATATGAAAGACTATATCATATAAGACTTGTCTCAATAGGAGATATGTAAGAATATAATAGACTTTCTGAGTGATAGAAAAGTTTTAGTCTCCACATACCTTTTGTTGATGAAGTTCCTCCGAGTTCTTCAGTATATCTTTGTCTTCAGTTGTAAGCTCCGTGAAGTCTAAAGCTCAACTACACAATTTATCCTAGTCCGAAACACCTATTGGTAGACTAGAAATCAAGAATATAGTTTTGATCAACTAAACTTGACAAACAATCTTGAGATAACAACGCTTGTGAGTTCGACCGAGCAATGCTCTAACAACTTTTACATTATACACATTTGATTTTTTGAGCCGAGTTTATCTCGCTTATCTTTTTCTCGAAATATGTGTTAGAAGCTTTTTGCTTTAGCTATGTTCATCGTTTTCTTGACGAGTTTAGTTGGAAACAATTTATTTGTTGGAAACTAAATGTTAAGTTAAAAGATGATCATGTGAAAATTACCTTGAACATCATACATGATTTGTGTGAGACAGTCATTTGATGTTAGCTTGGGAGGTTTCGTATTAATCATTCGACCACTTGAAAATTACTTGAAGCTAATGGTATGTGTGAGATTACCATTGTCGTCTTCTAAGGATGTTTCAATAAATGTGAAAATGCGGGGGTACAACAACCACACCCAACAATTCGTTTGGAAATCTGAGAGGACTTACTCCAATATACTTTCTAGAGAATCAACTAGACAGTCAGACTCAATCTAGAGAAAAGTATATACAAGAGTTTATATCTCCATCTCTTAATTCAATCTGCAATCAGCAAATAGAAATTTGCGAGCCCGATTGAATATAAGAGAAGTAACTTAAACGGTACCAAAGACCAATGTTCAAGGATCAATAAATTTCAATCAACAACCAAAGGTTGGATTTCCTAATTAATCAATACAACGCACAACCTGTGATATTTCAATTATATAAAAAAATATAATGCGGAAAAGAAATACCACAGACGCAAGAATTTTGTTAACGGGGAAAACCGAAAATGCAGAAAAACCCCGGGACCTAGTCCATCTTTGAACACCATACTGTATTAAGCCGCTACAGGCACTAGCCTACTACAAATGAACTTCAGACTGGAGTGTAGTTGAACCCTAATCAATCTCACACTGATTCAAGGTACAGTTGCATTCCTTACGTCTCTGATCCCAGCAGGATACTACGCACTTGATTCCCTTAGTTGATCTCACCCACAACCAAGAGTTGCTACGACCCAAAGTCGAAGACTTGATAAAAAAATCTGTCTCACACAGAAAAGTCTATAGGAATAGATAAATCTGTCTCCCACAGAAATACCTATGAGTATTTGTTCCGTCTTTTGATAAATCAAGGTGAACAGGAACTAATTGATAAAACGGTCTTATATTCCCGAAGAACAGCCTAGTATTATCAATCACCTCACAATAATCTAAATCGTATGGTAGCGAAACAAGATATTATGGAATCACAAACGATGAGACGAAGGTGTTTGTGATTACTTTTCTATCTTTCCTATCAGAGATATTAATCTCGAGCCAATTATTACAATCGTACTCAACACGATAGAAACAACAAGATCATATCACGCAACTACAGAGAAAATAGTTGGGTCTGGCTTCAATATCCCAATAAAGTCTTCAAGTCGTTAACCCATAGGGTCTTGATAGAAACCTAAGGTTAAAGGAGAATAGAATCTAGTTATGCAACTAGTAACACACAGAAGTGTGGGGATTAGGTTTCCCAGTTGCTAGAGTTCTCCTTTATATAGTTTTCAAATCAGGGTTTGCAATCTAAGTTACATGGGTAACAAAGCATTCAAAATTTACCGTTAGATGAAAAACCTGATTCAACCAAGATAATATCTTTCAACCGTTAGATCGAACCTAGCTTGTCACACACAAATGAAATGTACCCTCATTTAGGTTTATGTAACCGTACCTAAACGTGTACACCATGTTGGCTCAACAATATTTAACCGAAGTTAGCCATATGATAACTCTCATATCAACCTTGTTCATCTTAACCATAACTAGTTCAAATGACTCAAATGAAACTAGTTAAAGAGTTGTTCAATTGCTATATTCTCATAGAAGTATACAAGAACACAATTGAAGCAAAATCGGTTTGATTCACTCGAATCAATTCATGAACATTATAGCCACGGTTTGCAAAGATTGTATTCCTTTTTATATAAATGTTTATGTTCATGTACACAACCGATTTTAGAACTTTAACCTTCAAGTATGCAAACGGGTACGCATACTTGAAATACCCCGACCAAGATTGGGTTTCGCCAGTACGCAAATGGGTACGCGTACTTCAAATCCTAGCAGAAATATTCGGACATGAACCTTACGCCAGTACGCGAACGGGTGCGCATACTTAGGTTCACGGATTTCTTAAGCCAACAGGTACGCATACTATGGTTCCCGGACATGGATTACATATGTGCAAGAGTACACAACATGACATATCCAATAATGGTTAAGTGTTCTAAACTATTATTTCAATCATTGAAACTTTCTTAGAGGATGACAATAGCCGTTTTCACACACTATTAGCATCAAAGCAATTTTCAAGTTATTGAAATAATCATAACGAAACATTCCAAGTCTACACCAAATGATTATTTCACACAAACCATGTAAGAAGTTACTCGGCAATTTTCACATGATCATCTTTTGACTTGCATCAAGATTATAAGATGAACTTGTTCGAAGCGAAAGTTTGCCAACACATATTCCGAGAAATATGTAAGCGAGATAAACTCGGCTCAAAATCTAAATTGTGTATAATAGAAAACTATATCGTAATACGACTTATGTCTCAATATAGGAGATAGAGTAGAAATAGACTTTCCAAGTGATAGATGAGTTTCAGTCTCCACATACCTTTTGTTGATGAAGTTCCACAAGCTCTCCTTAGTAGTTCCTCGTCTTCAAATGATGAACGCCGTGAAATCTAAGGCTCAACTACACAATCTATGTCCTAATCCGAGACATCTATAAGTAGACTAGAAATCAAGACTTATAGTTTTGATCACTAACATTAACAAACATGCTTGAGATAGCAACGCATGCGAGTTCGACCGAGCAGTGCTCTAACAATCTCCCTCTTTGTCAATTTTAGTGACAAAACTATCAATACATATGGATTACAAAATAAATAAAACTTTGTAACTTCTCATCCAAATGTTTGATCTCCTTGGCATCTTCAACACGACTCGAAATCTTCGTCACTTCCAAGTACTCCATGATTCTAAACGTGTTCAACTCAGCATCATAGTTGTTGAAGATCCGTAGCGATAACAATGAGAAAACAAAAGCTCTTAATCATTGTTATACAGTGTCATAGTATCATTACACAGTATCAAAGTTCAATTGTATCACAACTTTGACAACAATACTATGGTGATATGTATCACTCCCCCTTAGTCAATACTTTATCTCGACATGAAAACCACTCCCCCTTACATAATGATCCGTAAACCATATGTATTTGTAGTATGAAACTACACATTAATTCTCCCCCTTTTTTTCAATATAAATTGGCAAAGGTACACAAACTAGTGGGATCCTAATGAAATTTTCATAGAGATACTTTATGACCAAAAGAGAATAACATACCAACTTATTTAGATGCAATCATATAGCCGAAGCTAAATGCATTCATCAAGGAGTTTATAAAGATACAAGATAATAACCCCTACAATATTCCACAACCGCACTCCCCACAAAGATTTGGCACTTAAGCTCAAGTTCAAAAAGAACTCTCCCCCATAAAATGTAATTCCCGAAAGAACAACATGAGCGACCTTACTTTTACGAGAAAAGAAGGATTTCTTTGGACATAATCAAATCACATGAGAACATGAATTTGTATCCAAAAATTACAATTGAATTAGCCATAAAAATGATCAATTCAATTGGCCATGCTCAACATAAGAGAACTTACGGAGCAACACAGTATATGCACAAAGATGTGGATCAGTGAAGGACCAATATTGCGGAATAAACAAAGATTCATTCTATTTTTCATCACTATTTGCACAATGACATATAATAGACTTAATCTTTGTAAACAAAAGTTCATCCATTCTTCCATCAATATTTGCATAATGACATGAAAGGCTTAACTTTTGTGTTCAAAAGTTCATTCTATCTTTTATCAATACTTTCATACCGACATAATAGAGATAACTTTTGAACAAGTATGGGACAGCAAAGGTTCACGGACGTAAACAACATATCCCATAACAATTTGCAATATATGAAACCCTAAAGATTAATACTGCAAAAATCATCTTCCAAATAACTTAGAATTTAAATAAATAAATCTAAAAACATTGAAGATGAAAATCGTTGGCAATAGCTATGTGTACTCACAATAATTGCTATTCCAAACTTTAGTTTTCCTTCTTAAAACACAAGAATTAATTCTCATAAGAAGTTTCCTAGACATCAAGACAAACTCATAATGCACATGCAAGATGATTTGTCCTTAGAGGGTAGAATCAATCTTTTTCGCTCGGATTTACACCAAGAATAGCTACCAAAGGCATATAAAAAGATTTCCTTAACAAAGAAGAACATACAAAGTCATTAACGACCATACACCATAGTTCACAAAAGATGATTGTGAACATTCAAGAATTCCATAGTAATGTGTACTATTGCCCATTCTTGAAGTTCCTTCTTTGTGATTCACCAACATCATTCTTGTAAAAGCTATAAATGAGCTTAGAAGAGGAGTACTCCAATAATCCAAGTGCCCAAGTCCAAGAGAAGTGGAACAAGTGCAACGAAACTGAGCAAAACATTCAAAAACAAGAGACGGGACAGTGACCAATCTTAAGTCATCCAAATTCAAGAATTCTCATCTCCAATTTGAAGAGAATTCAAATAGGAAGAGAATGCAAAAAGAATAAGGTCATTCCGAATTCAGACGAAGAAGTTACGGCCAAAACAAGTTTACCGAATATCGACGTCTACAGGCCAGTATGCATATGGGTTTGCAAACGAATTTTCGTGACCTGGAGCAGTACGCAAACGGGTATGCGTACTAAAACCCCTGGATTTTGATTTTAAATGATGGTTTGCATACCTGGTATGTGTACCATGAAGTCCAAACATCCCGAACTACTTTTTTCAAACCTAAACATTTAAGAACCTTAAACACATATCAAGTTAGGTAGAAATGAACGATAAGAAAGGTACGTGGATCATTATAAGTACTCTAAGCAAATAAATAAAAGCACAAATCTTGCTCAAGTTTATATACATACCTTTTTAGATGAATCCAATCGAATTCTACAGCCTTACCAAACATAATCTGGGCGCACCAATTCTCATGCTTCCCTCACCGTATACATAACAGGGCATTCCTTGGTGAGGATGTACTTACAACACAATCAAGTTGTGTTGAGGTGAACAATGTCTTGCTCACCACAAGTGACTGAAACAAACTTTTCTGTAACTATGGAGTTTTCACCATTTATAGTTTTTGGCTTATTCTGTTTCATTTTTGGATTATCATGAAAGAGATCGCTTTTAGAACCTTTCACATCCAAACCCATCTTTCCAAAGAACTTTGTAAGTTCCAACATCATGGATACTGCCTTCTCCACAGTCATGGAATTTTCTGGGAGATCATTCCTTTTCACACTCAAAGTATCATAGGCTTTCCTTGGTACCCACTTCTGAGTGCGTTTAGGAACAATATGAACCTTCTTCCCATTATTCTCTTCTATATTTCTCGAAAGAGAATTGGATTGACTATTCTTTTGCAAGTTAGTCTTTCTCCAATTGGGAGCATCGGATCTTGTCTTCATCTGTACGAAGTTATCCTTTTGATAACCATTACGATTGTGAAAAGGATTTGTATGACGTTTATAGACAAATCTAGGTTTATCACAGCACTGATTCCTTTGCCTAAAGGTTTGACAGTCACAACCTGTAATGTTAAGGGGATTATTCTTAACATATGATCTTGGTTTCACAACTTATTGTGATTCCCAAATAAGAACATCATGAAGTTTCTCATTCCTTATACGGAAACGACATCTCCTTTCCAGGTGACCTTTATTTCCGCAATAGTGGCAAACATAAGGAATGTTCTTACCTCGATCCGTGTGTGCTGACTTTGGAGGTTGATATACTTTGCTCTTTCGAACCTTAACTGCTGGTGAAGGTGTTTCAATTTTGCCATCAGTGGAAACCTTTTGTTGAGAAGTATCACTAGCCTTAACAAATTTTACCATTTTGCTAATACTTGGATCATTTATTCCCTTATAGCCCAATCCTCGTGTATCACGATGATTTTTACTTGCTCCTAGCATAGTGGTTAATCTGCTTGAACTAGTGTTGAACTTTTTCAAGACATCTTCCAACATCTTGATTTTATCAAGAGCAGCAGCTAAATCAGCCTCAAGGCATTTTTCTCGAGCGAGATAAGCGCTTTCTCTGTCATCAAAGCCTGCTTGCTGAGAGTTAATCCTTGCTTCAATTTCTGCAAGTTTCTCTTCCAACAAGAAGTATTTTTGATAAACATTATCATATTCAATTGACTTTCTACTCAGGTTTTCCTCGGAATCTTTAATGATCGATTCGCAAGAGCGATTCCAACCATAAAGACCTCAGTAAATCCTTTTCAATTTCTTGTTTTCTCGACAGAGAGGAATCAGAAGAGGTGTGACATGAGAAGTTGTCATTTTTTTTTCTAAAGAATTTAATACCTCAGCATACCCTGAGACTTCCTCATCAACATCTCTATCAATATCTGAATCACCTTCATCAGAAAGTTCATCCAGCTGTTCTTCTAGGCGTATTTCCCAATCAACAGTTTCTACATTCAGAGAATGTTTAGATATTGACTTAGATGTGACAGTTCTCTCAGGTGAATCCAAGCTTTGAAAAACATCTGGTAATTTCTGACCTGGTAAGTTATTAGAGACAGACTCGTCCATAATAATCAGATTACTACAAACACAGACATATAAGGTCTTAAACGTGTTTGCCTACTCTGATACCAATTCAAAATACGGGGGTACAACAACCATACCCAATATAATTTCTAGAGAATCAACAAGACAGTCAGACTCAATCTAGAAAAAAGTATATACAAGAGTTTATATCTATATCTCTTAATTCAATCTGCAATCAACAAATAGAAATTTGCGTACCCGATTGAATATAAGAGAAGTAACTTGAACGGTACCAAAGACCAATGTTCAAGGATCAATCAATTTCAATCAAAAACCAAAGGTGGATTTCATAATTGATCGATAAACCGCACAACCTGTGATATTTTAATTATATAAAAAAATATAACGCGAAAAAGAAATAACACAGACACCAGAATTTTGTTAACGAGGAAAACCGCAAATGCAGAAAAACCCCGGAACCTAGTCCAGCTTTGAACACCACACTGTATTAAGACGCTACAGACACTAGCCTACTACCAATGAACTTCAGACTGGACTGTAGTTAAACCCTAATAAATCTCACACTTATTCAAGGTACAGTTGCATTCCTTACGTCTCTGATCCCAGCAGGATACTACGCACTTGATTCCCTTAGTTGATCTCACCCACAACCAAGAGTTGCTACGACCCAAAGTCGAAGACTTGATAAAAAAATCTGTCTCACACAGAAAAGTCTATAGGAATAGATAAATCTGTCTCCCACAGAAATACCTATGAGTTTTTGTTCCGTCTTTTGATAAATCTAGGTGAACGGGAACCAATTGATAAATCGGTCTTATATTCCCGAAGAACAGCCAAGTATTATCAATCACCTCACAATAATCTTAATCGTATGGTAGTAAAACAAGATATTATGGAATCACAAACGATGAGACGAAGGTGTTTGTGATTACTTTTCTACCTTTCCTATCGGAGATATTAATCTCGAGCCAATTATTACAATCGTACTCAACACGATAGAAACAGCAAGATCAGATCACGCAACTACAGATAAAATAGTTGGGTATGGATTCACAATCCCAATGAAGTCTTCAAGTCGTTAACCTACAGGGTCTCGAGAGAAACCTAAGGTTAAAGGAGAATAGAATCTAGTTATGCAACTAGTAACACACAGAAGTGTGGGGATTAGGTTTCCCAGTCGCTAAGGTTCTCCTTTATATAGTTTTCAAATCAGGGTTTGCAATCTAAGTTACCTGGGTAACAAAGCATTCAATATTCACCGTTAGATGAAAAACCTGATTCAACCAAGCTAATATCTTTCAACCGTTAGATCGAACCTAGCTTGTTACACACAAATGAAATGTACCCTCATTTAGGTTTATGTAACCGTACCAAAACGTGTACACCATGTTGGCTCAACAATAGTTAACCGAAGTTAGCCTTATGATAACTCTCATATCAACCTTGTTCATCTTAACCATAACTAGTTCAAATGACTCAAATGAAACTAGTTAAAGAGTTGTTCAATTGCTATATTCTCATAGAAGTATACAAGAACACAATTGAAGCAAAATCGGTTTGATTCACTCGAATCAATTCATGAACATTATAGCCACGGTTTACAAAGATTGCATTCCTTATTATATAAATGTTTATGTTCATGTACACAACCGATTTTAGAACTTTAACCTTCAAGTATGCAAACGGGTACGCATACTTGAAATACCCGGACCAAGATTGGGCTTCGCCAGTACGCTAACGGGTACGCGTACTTCAAATACCAACAAAAATATTCGGACATGAACCTTACGCCAGTACGCGAACAGGTGCGCATACTTAGGTTCCTAGATTTCTCAAGCAAATAGGTACGCGTACGGGTACGCATACTATGGTTCCCGGACATGGATTAAATATGTGCAAGTGTACAAAACATGACATATCCTATAATGGTTAAGTGTTATAAACTCTTATTTCAATCATTGAAACTTTCTTAGAGGATGACAATAGCCGTTTTCACACACTATTAACATCAAAGAAATTTTCAAGTTATTGAAATAATCATAACGAAACATTCCAAGTCTACACTAAATGATTG
>JAJJMB010001378.1:512465-617307 GCA_023531105.1 Papaver atlanticum
ACTTGGGCATTGGTCTTTGGTACCGTTCAAGTTACTTCTCATATCAACCAGGATCACGGATTTCTATCTGTTCGATTTGCTAATTATGTTGAGAAATAGAGATAAAGCTCTTTGATATATTTCTTGATTGAGTCTCACTTTTAAGTTGGTGCTCTCGGAATTGTATTAGAGTTTATTACATATAGATTGCCGAACGAATTATTGGGTGTGGTTGTTATACCCCGCTTTTTCACAATTATTTTTCCCTAACTAATTAATATGTTCTAACCAGTTTCTTCCATATATTTTATTTTCTTTTAACTAATTTATTTTCTCCTAACATTTGTAGTTTTTACCTTTTTCCCAAACTAATTTTAACATTTTCTTGTCTAATTATTTTATATTTTAAATTTTTTTCTACCAGCGATTTTGGTATTTTTTTTTCATTTATTTATGATAATCCTTGTTTCTTATATATGATTTTGTGTCGCTTTTTTATGTTTGAATATATAAAATACATGTGGTTCATGTGATATATTTTGCATTTCTAGATGTAAGAAAATATTAAAATGATAAAATATTAATTAGTTTGGAGAGATTACATAGTTAAGAGAAAACAAAAATAATTTAGAAAAACACAGAATTGAGAGATAATTAAGATCATTCAGTTGGTTAAATCTAAAGCATATAATGAATATCTTGCTACAATGATTGAACTTTTTTTGTTGGGCAAACTTGATTCAGAAGCATATGATGGAAAGTGTAGGCATACACAGTCTACTAAAGGATGTTACCTATATTTGTTGGTGAGACGAAAAACTATTATATATGAAGAATTTTATATTTTGCTTATATATATACTTGTTGCTCATGACTATCTACCGTAACTCTTTTTTACAAGTTTGGTTTGCTAAGCATTCAACAAAATTAACCCCTGGGTGGAAGGTGCAAGAAACATAAGACGACAACCCCTATTGTCCCATATTTGCAAGGTGGGGGATCGACAGCATTTGTAAACACTCAAAAATGAATGTATCTTTATTTGGAGAGGCAAAAAATACTTTAGGATGCTAGTGTTGTAAGAGTTCGTTGAGTAGCATGAACTCTAAGTCTGTTACATTCTGTAAAAATAACATGCTATTGGCTATGGAAGACGGGATGAATCCTATGGTATAAGTAGTTGTTAGCTTTTGAAGATGGCATGGATCCACTGGTATAAATAGTTGTTGTTGATGGTAGACTTTTGACAAAGAAGAAAATAGTAAAATCGCCTCTACCCAGCAGTAGAAACCTAGAAATATCAGAATTTTGTATGTGACTGAAATTCACATATCTATATTACATTTCGAAAGAGAATTAAATATAACTACAGGAATCCCATGTTGATCATGTAGCCTCTATGAAAATGTATATATCTATGTAATATTAGATCTTCGCCCGGCCGAGATTTCAATGTTTTATGTATGAATACTAGGGAATGACCCGTGCCGTAACGGTATGGGCTATTTCACACTGTTTTAAACTGGGGTGTTAGACGCTCTTTAAAAGTTTGCGAAAGAAGATCACATTGAGAAGACGTTGTTTTCAATTGTTTTCGATGGACATTAAGAATCTTTTCCCCTATTTTTTCCTAGTTTCTCATTGGTTTAATTAGATCCGGGAAGATGTATTCGCAGTTTCTCATTGGTTTAATTAGATCCTAGAAGATGTAGTCATGGTGAGTCTCGGTGGTATAGTGGAGCATTCTGTTAGTAGTAAATTGTTTCTAGATTGATTGTTTTATTTTCTTCTTAAATATGTATACTTAGGTACCTTAAATAGATTCAATCGTTGTGGTGGTGGTGGCGGGATTGGTTGTCCATTCACCGGTGGTGGGATTGCCCGGTTCTTTTAACCGGGTGTCTGACCGGTGTAAACCGGTATCGGAGGGGTTTTTTTTGTTGTTTTTTTTTTCATTTTCTAAATAAAATCTTAATCTTTCTCCTAAAAAAAGATACAACATCAAACAAAGAGTTAACACGGGTATCACCTTGATCAGAAGTTGCACAAAATTTGGCGAACATAAACAAAAATGTGTAGTCCACGAACTGCAATAGATATGTTTCGGGAGAGGCCCAACAGACAGTAGTCTGACGCCTTGAGATCAGTCAAAATAAACTAAAACCCAATAAGAAGATGCAATAAGACGTGAGTAAGTATTTGGAAAATAATCAAAATGATAATTATAATCAAAATGATCTGGGCATTCTGCTCCTTCATGTCTTTTAGTTAGGCCAGAGGAGGCTCTGGCTTGCTTACATTCACCATTGGATTCCATGAGAACTACTGCAACTCCATAATTTCCTGTCAAATGATCAAACGAAACCTCCATTAGTAAGATTTTTCCGTTTTACTCGGATTAGTCCTGTCATAGCTCATGCCTACAATTAATTAAAAAGACTTCAATGTAGAGTAAACGCTCGCTATAAGTATGAATTTGTCACAAATGGTGCCTTGTGCCATTAACCTTAGTGTCATGCGTGGATTAGAAAAAATAAGTGATGGATGCATGGATCTGGACAAACTTCACTTTAACCACCTGATATTTCACTAATTTAATATGACAATTTCTCTGTAAACTACTAATGCTAATACATAATTCTTCAGTTCAGTTTCCGATGATATTAATGAATATATACAGTCCTCCATCCCGATCATCTCTTATTTCAATCTTTTTAAACCTAACCACTTGGGACTTTCTGTTGGACCGGATCGACGAATTATGCACAGATATTTAAACATGAGGATTTCAAAGATTCAGATCCTATCCATTTTTAAAGATAAAATAAAATGATTAAGCTTGAAAAAAATATTCAAGCCACGAAAAGAAAAAGTGTAGAGTGAGTACAGATAGTGGCTTTCCAGATAGGAAGAAAGAAAAAATAGATGCCATGTTCTAGATAAATTCCAAACAATAAAAATTTCAATTTTTTTATCAACATGCAAGAATGAAACATTAGTCACCCTAATCTTTCCTCTATATCATTGATTCTAACATTATAAGGCTGGGCTTGGCATCGATTTAATATTCAACAGACTTAAGATGCATCTCTTTTTAGAGGACATGCGTCACATATAATAGGTGGATGTAACTTAGTAAGAAAACATTGTGTTCACCATAGGCCAAAGATGTACTTAACTCCCTTCAGGAATATATGAAAATTAATCTTTCAGATCATCTCGTAATATAAAGGAGATGGTTTGGTTGTATTGGGGGGTCCTTCCATTTCAGCTATCTTGATTTAGATTGAGCTCACTATCTTCTAACACTTTAGTAACTTGCACCCACTTTTCCATATACAACATATTGAGAGAAAGAAAAGAAAAAAAAGAGAGAGTAAACCCGGTGACCTTATTTGGCCCCATGAAGTCTACTTAGAAAACTTAGAAAACAAAATGTATCTGGAGATGACATAAAGCAGTGTAGACATCGAAGCCATATATGCAAAATAGTACCTGGTCAAAGGAACCTGAAAGCTAAAGTATTTTGTCTGATCAACACTAAGAACAAATAGCTTTTGTTGGGCAGATGGAAGTGTGAGGCACGCCTGCAGATATCAGGAGAAATCGGCTTTATATAGCCTGTTATAGAAATTTACATGGTGTTTTTAGGACCTGAAACGTTATTGATACCATAACTGAATTAGAAAAATATATCTGAAATTGCATATATTCCAACAGGGGGTTCATTTATACGCTAAATAAATATTAGCAATCAGGACACTGGCAATTTACACAAAGATAACAACAATTCATACAAAAAAAAATATAGTAGGCAAAAAGCCTTACTAAGCGACTAAACTGCAACTACAGCAGTATACCAAGCATTGTTTGATAATTGTGTTACTTGTGAACAGAATACAGACTGCACTATTTGGTTATATTGCGTAATACATACATCCTTACATTGAAGACCTCTTCCAATAATACCCAAGCGATGTGACAAAAAAAAATTGGTGCTTGACCTATGATAAAACAACAACACAACTATCAAGGAATATATACTATCAGAAAATCATGCCTATAGTTAACTTCTAAGCATAGAATTGCAAGGCAAATGATTTTATTAGTCAATCACAAAGACCGAAAATGGTCAATTACCTCCATCTAAAACAAAGATCGCTCGCAAAAAATCTAATTCTACAGTCTCTACTATGACAAAACCAAGTTGTTCTACCAACCTAAAGTGTTTAGCACAGAAGTGTCCACCTTTCCCAGGTCTCTTACCCTTACTTAATTTCTTTGAGCTGCAAATTTACACCCTAAATGATTGAGAGAGTGTGAGGCATATAAAATAACTAAATCAGATCAAACAAATTGCAATCCAATGAAATGACGTCGTTTGCTATAGCGTAAAACAGACTATATCTTTGTATTTTTCAACCTAAATGATTGAAAGACTGTGAGGCACATAAAATTAGATCAAAGAAATTGCAATTTATTGAAATAACACCGTTTGCTATCTATCTTTATATAAAATTGTATAAGTCTCAGACATCCAAGGAAGTGATAGAGCATTTCATTGAGAAAATAACCTTTAAATTTTCATCCTTGGACTCTATAAGACGATTTCAACAACAATGCCAAAACCTTCAACACATCCTTCTTTGCTGTAATTAATCAAAAATCTCGTGTGAACAGCACAGCTCGTTGCACCTCAAAAGATGCAGGTTTTTGTTTATACAAATAAAGATGTTCATAGTTATGTGTCTACAATGATAAAATATTAGTTCCTTCGAGCAATTAGTGTACATTTAATGAACAATGGATATTTTTACATAAAGGAGACGGACACCTCTTCTTACCAAACTAAACAATGAATTTATGGAAAAGAATCCTTAAACTGGGAGTGCATTCTGAATCACGATATTTTATGCAGCTGCTCCATCTTGCTGGAGGAATTGTGTACTGTCAATGTTCAGTAAACCATATACAAACCACATAAGATTTCACATATCAACACTCATAGGTAGCATTAGTAAAAAAAACAATTCATATAATGACGAAATTAATCTAACTATACTAAATCTTGAGCGCTACTTCAAAATCATCTCATGGAACAGCTCACAGTTATGGTATGCTTTAAGGGCAACAACTTCACTGAATGGTCCCGGTACACCTAGATTAGGTGATGAAATCAGTATCATTTAAAAATGAGTAACCTAATTGTTAAGTATGCAATATGCCTTATATGCTACCCAAACCTTTGAGTCATCACTGACAGATGCAAAACCTATTTATCAAAGTAAAGTACACTATCATATTGCTGTCGATGATTTCAAGTGCCTTCGATTCATTATTAATCAGGCATATCATAGTGTATTTTACTTAATAACACAAAACCTACAGGTCTCATACAGAAATAAAAGTTACCTTTATCCTCTCTAATGGTAGCATAATGGCTATTAGCAAGAGGACATTAGCGTCTACTGCAAATCCCAATTGAGATTTTCTAAATTAAAAAAAATCCCGGTTTCGATTCTGCAAAATCAAAGAACCCCAAACAGCATTTCAGATGTATGAAGATAAGATAAAAATAACATCTTTCGTATTAAACTGGAAACCAAATTCAGGGGAAAAAGATTCATGTAAGAAGATAGTGAGGGCATCAAATTTCGGAGAAAAAGCATGGTAGAGAAAACTCATCTTACCAATTTATGTTTCCCATTATTCAACGATCTGATTTCATATAGAAGAAATCCACACCTCTGTCGAGAAAGAAAACAGAGAGAATGAAGGGCTCCAATTTTAACTTGGTTAAACACCAAATTGAAGGCCAAAAGAGACCCATTCTTTTCTATCGTCTCAACTTCATAACTTCAGTAGAAAAAAGACTAAATTCTCTGATGAGATTGAGAGAAATCTAATAAACTTGAATGAAACAATTTTCTTTGAATATTGTAACTGCTCCAGGAGGGAGGGGAAGCAGAAACGATTGATTGGAATGCGGAATGAATGAAGTTTCAGTTAAAAGAAAATGTCAATAATCCAAATAATCCTTTTTCTTCTTAATTATCTACCTAATTATCTTGTTTTAGAAGCCTAATACAATTTAAGATTGCGGATACTTTTGGTAGAAAAAATACAAAACTTTGGGTTGCGGTATAAACCGTATGATTGAGAAAAATTAGATGGAATCTCTTGGGGATAGAGAAGATCTCGGCCGCCAGTTGGAAAGATGAATATATCTCAGCCCTTGCCTGACTCACCAAACACTACTGTTCTATAAGCATTGATATAAAATTTATATTGTATGATTAAATATCTATTTATGTATTTTAAACTTACCCTGTTGAAACCTTAATATACTATTGGTGCTTGTTGCAACACTTCCCAGAGATTTTCTAATAATAAAAAATATACATTCAGAACATAGTATGGTACTGCTACCTTCATTTACCATGTTTTCGAATGACTGTGATGTTCCTAGATGTATTACCTATACTAGTATAGAGCGATTTACAACATTCTAGTGCAATATTATAAAACTAAATTCCTAAAAATTATTTTAGTAAAATGATTTATAGCTTTTTTCAGCTGAATTCTATAAATTCATTGTGAATATTCGTCTTTTCAGACATGTTGACTAACACCGGGAAACCCTAAAAAAATAGTGCGGGTGTACACAACAAGAATGGTCGTAGGAGCATTATTAAAGTCATGCATGTTTGACACTAAATTTTTGCTCATTATGATTTTCACTTCATTGTTTGTTGTTTTGTTTAGGAGAAGAAATCTAGAGTGCCAAATATATCCAAGTCGGGGCCATTGGAAACGATATATTTTGACAAGTAACCATCATGTACTTCTTGTACTACTACTACTACTTCAAAAAGAAAAAAGAAATAGTGGCAAATTACATCATATTTTGTTAGGTTATTAGATCATCAATTTCATGAATAAGGTCGAATTATTTACCGTTGTTCTCTACTATAAATGTGAGATTTTCTGGTCGTCTTTGCTTTCTTAACTTGGTTTTCTTTCTATTTTTAATTTTATTATTTGGTTTTACTATTTATAGTGAAATGATCATTATTGACCTAAAGTACCTTAATCTTGAAGGTCACAAAAAAAAAAATTGGGGCACTTTTTTGTTTGAAATGTAATCTTGCAACATTACGGTACCTAAAGTACCTTAATCTTGCAAATTGTGTTATTTCAAAAAGTAAAAAGATTGAAATTTGAAGTTACACTGTAACTTCAAATTGGGGGCCATTTAAAATAAAAATAAAAGTAATCTTTTTTTGTGTTGTTTTTTGTATTTTGGGGTAATGCAAGTAATTAAGGTCTAACCTTGTTCCTATGGTGCAAGGTTTTCCATATGGGGTCTTTTCTTGTAAGTGCGTGGTTATTATTCTTGCTTACTTCCTGTAAGCCGTTTTCTAATCTAATTTTATTATTTTCGAGGAAAAAAAATGTCTTGTAGGCCACAATGTTGTGGTATTGGAGGTCTATAGTATAGCAGATAAGATTGAATGGATATACCAGATAGAAATGCTACTTCAAAAGGAGGTCCAGTCAAAGGTAATTAGTAACTCAAATCATTTAAAAAAATTATTTTTACTTCTGCAAACCCGTGAACTCAGTATTGTATGTTATTTTACGAGTCTGATTTCGAACTTGGATTAGAAGATTCTAGCACTTGACTGGCGAATTTTGAGAAGGTGTTTGTTTCGCTAATTGGTTCAGGAAGTTTCAACTTTATTAACATATTTTTTATTTTGGATGAGGTTGTTAATTGTTTTCCTTTCTTTCATTTTTTTTTATTAATTCTCTGTATTACTTTATGAACCAGAAACAGGTCTTGTTTAGTAGTGATAAGGAAGGATTCCAATTACTGGCAGTTGAGAATGGTATTCAGACGTAACCATAGTAGACAATGCCACCAACTTCCGTACTCGTGAGCTCTAACTCACTGCAGCTGGTCCCATAATATATAAATAATCGGTCGTACTTCGCCTTTAATTTACATCACCTGCGAAGTTTGCGCTAAAATACCCTCTCAAGGTAGAGCCACCTCTTCTATAACATAGTGGTATGTTTGTGTGTTGAAATTTAGATATTTACTTCGGACATATACGAGCAACACGATAGTTAGAATTGCTCGTATAGAAATCCAAGAAAACTAGTATTTGGAAAAAGACTTGTACTCTCGAACTCACTATTTTATATTAATGTTCTTGCTCCACTTGTAAATGTTACAGACTATGGATATTTATAGTCATCAACTAACGACTCTTTAAAACTTTCTAAACCGCACCGGATATTTCTTCATATAGAAGAATTTGACTGACTGACACAAATTTACTCTATTATTATATAGATATTTCTTTTCTTATCTCTAGATAATTCCAGACTTTTCTAAACCTTAAAGACAAAACTTCATTTACATGCACCGATTAAACTATTTCACTGTCAGCTCAGTAAATAAAACCACATTCTAGACATTACAAATTACATTTCAACACCCCCTCTTAATTTCTAATGGTTGACTTCAATCTTCACCCAATCTTATGGTTCATCCTTCGCATTTTTTACTCGTGGTGTATCTTCTTTATGTCAATGCTTCGTAATGTCGGCATTATCAACTCGTATCATGATAGTGTCCTCATATCTGTCTTCAGTCTTCTTTAGTGTTTGCTAGCTTAGTAGTTTTCTAGCCTTTCAGTGGATACGCCCACCGCCTCCTACAATTTTCAATGCTCATCATAGATTTAGAGGCTCCATTTTCGATTGCTTATTGTTAGAGCATAGCTCGGTTGAACTCACCAAGCGTTGGTATGTCAAGTTTGGTTGTCATATTTTAGTACCAAAACTCATCTAGAGTCGCTTGATTAAATACTAGAGTCAACTTCGTTTAGGTTAGACTAGAAAGTCTAGAAATGTTGAGACATACAAGTATTACTCCGAAGACCTGAAGAATGAGAAGAAGTAACGACTACGACGACATCATCCTTACAGTAATATTGACTTGAACTTGTTTCATTCCTAACATGTGAAGCTTGTATATAAATAATACTCTAGTAGATAGAAATGATCATAATATAGTATGGTTATAGTATTAAGGAATTATATTACGAAGTATAACGCTTATCTTTTGAACTTCGTGGATATGACATCGATATAATCTTGTATATAGTTTTATAATTATGTGTATGGGTGTATGGTGAAGATTTCATCCTAGGAAACAATGTTTTATATTTGTTTAAAAGAAGTACGTTCATGAACTTGTTTCATGAATCGAAAGGGAAATCAATAGGTTTATTGGTCCGGCTATTCATTGCATATTCTTTGGATGACCAATATGTATGAGTTGGTAGAACCGATCTTAACTTAGGTTATGTATCTTGGTATAACTGATCACAATACCTAGACTTATGATTTGGTATGACCGGTCCTGGTAATTGGTGTAACCGATCCTAAGTAATCACCATGAGATGGTATGATCAATCCTTGTAATTGGTGCTACTGATTCTGGTAATTGGTGTGACCGATCATAAGTGGTTGTGTGATCGATCCTTGTAATTGGTATGACCGATCCTAGTGACTGGTGTGACCGATCACAAGTATGTACCATGTTTAGCTAGAACCGATCCTAGTGATTGGTATAATCGATCCGAACTCATGTATTGGTAGGACCGATCACAACTAACTATTGTGACTTGGTATGACCGATCACATAGTAATCTTGGAAATCTGGTAGAACCAATTCTAAACTTGTTTGGAAGTGCGGTAGAACCAATTCCAAAATGCAGATCCATGTATATTCGGAATAAGGATTTGCAGTGTAAAGATGTCAACATACTTTGAACATGAGCAGTAACTCTTATCATTTATTGTTCAAAGGTATTCCTTGGTACTCAAGGTGATCCTGTACCAAAATAAATTTTGAATCTTTTAATTAAGGTTTTTGGGTTTATATGCTTTAATTACCAGCAATTAATGCATAGCTCTAGAGAATAAAAATTAGTAATGCGCATTTACTAATTGGATATTTTCTATGAGAGCTTTCGGAAAATATTGGACCAACATTTATTGGAATTATGAAAACCGAATTTGGGCATTTATTGCATATCTTGAGAATATTTTCGGATTTGGAAATTCCTTGGTGTCCAAACATCCTTAGTCTATAAATACTTAAGTTTGCATTTCTAACAAACTATCCTAAGAGCCAGACAAACTTCATTATTTGTTGATTCTGGTGGAGCCGTCTAGTCGGAGAGGAAAGTATCCTAATTAGGCGAAATCTCTTACGACCGCTCGTTTAAAGGCTTCTGTGGGATCAAGAAGCTCTACGAGTACCGTTGGTGGGAAACTAGATAACTACAGTGTTATTAGTTTTTGCTTTGATTTGATTGACTAACGGTTGTTGAAACTTTGATTGCATCTAGTTTGTTTATTCTTGAGAATCTTCTCTTCTGATTTAAGATTCACTCAGACTAGATCAAAGTATCGACAGGATCTTTAGAACTGTTTTTATATCTAAAGACATCTTGTGATAATCCATTGTTAACAGACTCCGTTATGTGTGTGATTGATCACAAGATATTCAAGTGGTGTTTTGCAGGTATTTGAAGGCAATAAAAGATTTGAAGACGAAAAAGAATTCCTATTAGTTTTCGTATCTTGTGGATTTAGTGCACAAACCTTGATCGGCTGGGATCCAACTAGAATCAGTTTATCTTTGATAGATCTGATTGATTAGTTGCGTGAGATCGATATTCTCTATATTTCTCTTTGAGATCTATATTGATTGAATGTGTATCTATACTTGACTATTTCGGTAGTTATTGAATAGATTGATCTAACCAGACAAATGAGTTTATTAGACTAAACATAAGAGCCTTTGTCAACGACTCATCTTATCTTTAGCAAGATTGATTAGAGTGGTTACCAAACAGATTCTTCCTTTGCTATTTGGAATACGATCCAAAGGACTTGCTATTCACGTGCGTGACTATAGAAGTCGAAGATGCAGGGATACTGAGGGAACTAAGTAGCTAGGGGTAGTCTGCTTGGTCTCAACTATACGAAGTTCGTATTAGATTTTGTATAGCGTCTTAATTATGAAAGTATTCAAAACTGGACTAGGTCCCGGGGTTTTTATGCATTTGCAGTTTCCTCGTTAACAAAATCTTGCTGTGTCTTTTAATTTGATTTCCCCATTATAATTGTTATTATAAATAAGTAAAATACACAAGTATGTTAACTTCGTAATACTTGATATTGATCCTATAGAGTTTCGGTTATTACCGAACATATTATCAAGTACACACTTTGTTGTCGTATTGTATCGATCTTGTATCCATAGTCAATCACACAAGTGATCTTGTTGTTGTATTGTCTTGATCTCGTATCCATAGAAGATCACACGAAGTGAGAACCTAATTGTCGTATTGTCTCGACTCTGTCCACAGACGATCACATTCGGTAGAGGACTTATAGGTTGATATAAAAAGATTGTGGTGTATTTGGGTACCCTTGTCTTTTCACTTATCTTTACGTTGGGTTTTTACTAAACTTGTATACTTAGATGGTTCAGAGGTTCCACCTTTACTCACGTCGGTTTTAACGAAACTTGACCACTTTAATGGGGCAGAGGTTCCACTTTTTCCCAATAAGGTATTTTTCTTTGCTTTCGAAGGCAATCCATTTTCTCTCCCTCACACCCATCTCTAATAACTTATTCGGAAGTGATTTTTTTTCCTCCCCCCTCCAGTTTTCTTCATGGAGACATTTTCATCTTCAATTCTTTAACTCAGCTTAGAAAATATTACGAGCTATTTTCTCTCTTCTTTTTCCATCCCTTTCTCTTCTTCTTTATCATCTTTTCTCTTTCTTTTCATACACTTGGAATTTGGTGACAACTTCTTAGCAGGGAATGCATCTTCTAGTCTTGTTTATCTTCATATCTTCTCATCTCCTTTGGTTCTTTGGAAAAGTTTAACGCCCACATGGATTGAAACTAGCTCTGATACCATGTTAAAATTTAGATATTTGATGATACTTCGGAGATATACGCATAGTAGTTAAAGTTGCTTGTATAGAGCTCCTTGTAAACTAGTACTTGGAACAAGACTTGTACTCTCAAACTCACTGTTTTATATTAATGTTCTTGCTCTACTTTTAAATGTTACAGACCATGGCTATTTATAGCCATCAACTGCCGACTCTCTAGGACTTTCTAAACCTCGACTGAATATTTCTTCACGTAGAAGTATTTGACCGACTGGCACAAACTTACTCTAACTAATTCCAGACTTTTCTAAACCTCGAGACTAAACTTCATTCACATTGATCAAACTATTTCACTATCAAGATTTTTCTTTTACTGATTTACAACTCAGTAACTAAAACCAATTCTAGATATTACAAGTTACATTCCAACATTATGTTATCTCTCAAATACCTGAGTATCCACTTCACAGCTTCCCAATATTGTTTTTCCTGGTTGCTTGCATATCTACTACTCACTACTCCTATTGCATGTGCAATATCCTGTCTTGCACACCCCATAACATATATATATATATATTAATCAAGACTCCCATTAGCCGAAGAAAATGGTACATTAACATGCACTCTTTTTCTTCGTATGTTCGCACAGTACAAACTTGAAAGACGAACTTGGCTTCCAAGTGGAGAACTGACTGGCTTAGCATTCTCCATACCGAACCTTTTTAACACTCATTTAACATATTCAGCTTGACGAGTGTTTTTTTTGTCCTTTATAATAATTCTCATACTAAAAATTTATCGTGCTTCACCAAGATCTTTCATGGCAAACTCATTTGCTAACTGTTTCTTCATGTCGGGCCTTTGTTATGGTAAAGAGAAAAAAACTCCATATTACTTTTGAAGAGCCATAAAAAAATAAAATAGAAAGTGGCTAAATATAGTCAAACAGCAAGATTTTACAAAAGTAAGTTAAAGAAAAACAGGTAACGCAAGCAAGTAATAGATAATGCAACGGTAATTACAAGAATGTGTATGGAGGCACTAGAGCCTAGACATCTTTAGTCTTTGCTTCACAGACTTCAATCCATGACCATTGACAGTAACATTAGCTCCTATTCTCAAATCATATCTCCTTGACTTCACAAACCAACGTTCATTTGAAGACCTATACTTGGTATGCAAATCGACCCGAAACACAGCTTTATTCCCGTTCAATATCTCCATCCTAGCGTCCTCCCAAGGTACCCCATATGTCTGAATTGTCTCAACACGAAGAGTTGGCCAAATATTACCTTGATCAAATTCCGGTATAGATGTATTTCCGACTGGTAAACTAAAATTACTACCATAGTAGTAAAGATTCATGTCCGCGACATCATAGAAGATTTCAGATTGTTTTGGGTTTAGATTCTCGAAACTCAGACCGAACGTTATGGCCGTGGTGTTGATGATTTCGGCATCGTTCGAGGCTACATCAAGAGCCGGAATATGGAAATTTTCGATGTATAGCTCCGGTTCCATTATATGTGGAACTCTAAACAAGGAAGAGACACCAACAAGTATACCAACTAGAACCATAACTGCCAGAAACGTAATGAAAATCTTCCGTCTGCAATTTGAATTCCCGGAAGTGCCCACCGGAGAAATCAGAAGACTCTCACCACTCTCAAGCCGAGACACAAGGAGACTCTCGGACTCGGCAATTGTATCCATGGATTTGTTGAACATTTCTTTGTGGAAGAAGAGATTTTTTTTCCTCTAAAGCATGAAGGAAGAAGAGTTGTTGTAGTAATCCCTTATATAATTGAACATTAGTCGAAACAAAACTGGATGGTGGCCAATCCGAACCAATTAAAGTCTTTAGTCAACGCCTCCGTAAATTTAGCTTTATGCCATGTTCAGATAAATAATAATTTAGTCAAAGTCGTCGTAGAATTGGAGATAACCGGTTGACTAGTCTACCCTAATAAACACGCCAAGTGGGTCCATTTTCATTAGAGCTAAAGCATTTTGGTTTGCGTGACACTCTAGCTATTAGCATCCAAGAAGCAAGTGGCAGGGGATGGCTTAGGAGTCAGGAATCTTTGTAAATGGTAAATATTATTTTACCCTCATAGTTATTAATTTACAAGTGTATTCTTTTGCAGCAATAAAACGGGGTAGCTAGCTCAGCTGGTCATCTCGTTCATTTAATGTTTGATGCGCCCTAAGAGGTCCCAAGTTCGAGTACCCGATGGCGTAATATTGCAGAATTTGATATGGAAGGTATAGTTAGCTTACCCCCCTTGCGACATAATCAGTCAGCCCCCTATCCGCTTCGATTCTCTTGGCTCATTCCTCATGAGGCTCGCTGGTAGGCTAGCACGATAACCTATTCAACTAATATAGTCGTACGTTGTTGGAGCTTAGCTTGTTTGGCTTCCAACGTAATAATACTCCTTATCCAATGGAAATAAGAAAAACAATACAATGAAAACAATCGTGTTTTCGCCAAGAACACCTTAAGAACATTTCTTTTTAGAAAAAAAGAAAAAACCTTTTTAGATTATATATTAGTGAAAAACGAATTGGAACCTGTTTTATTAATCTTCCAGATGATCCAAAGCATGATTTAGATCTTTTTAGGTAAAGTTTTTTATTTGTTTATTTTTTTGCTTTTGGTAAATTGGGAATTCATTAAAGAGATTAACTTAAGGCGTTAGCAGCCATGGTTACAACAGTTTATAGTTATTAATTATAGCTAACAGATTAAAGGTATCACATAAAAATTAAAGGACAAACAATATAAGGTAAATGATAAAACCACCGAAAGGTGTTGGACACGCATATGTTGCCTCGATAAAAAACTTGACAGCGAAAACCTATAGCAAAAGGGATGAAACCTTAATGAAGGAAAAAAGCACAACGCGATGTGTCCTAAAAAAGATTTTAAAACTAAAATTACAAAGATAACCAAAACTTGTGTAATTTTTCAATAACCTAGTAAGCATTCGTTCTCCATCGGTACCCAATGAGTAGTCTTTTAATACTGGCACTGTGTATGGTTTCCAAACAATTTGTGAATATTGAGCACCTTTGCTTGCGATAAACAATCAAAAAGGATTCCTGAGCTCTTCTGTCATGAACAAGCCTGATAAAGTGTCACGCGGCCAGTACAGAAAATAGATCTCTCTTTAATGGTTGAGGATGATGGTATAGCCTTTTCCACAATCGAAGATTTGCTTGATGGCATCTTCGAAACATACAACCATAAAGAACATACCTAGTGTTGATTTCAGCATCATGTTGTTTCACAGAAGCCTTCATTTTTCTATTCCAAGAAGAAACACAAAAGTACGTTAAAATACACGATTTTTGTTAGAGGGAGAGCAAAAGATGATCAGAGGAGAGCAAAAATCGTGACCGACTCGCTGACCAGGACCAATTTAATATTTTAATCTAAAAAAGACCAAATCATCTTGCTTAATGCAACTACTCCCTGAAAGAATTCTGCACCATCGACCAAATTCATGCTTCAAAAAAATTCATGCTTCAGAAGAAAAAAAATCGAGACCAGTGCACCACCACCACCAACAACAAAAAAAAAAAAAAAAAAAAAAAACTGAATCACCTCGCCTTTACTTGGACATTTATAAATCAAATTCTAATCAAAACAAAAACACTATGAGTCAAATCAGACGAAAAAAGAGTAAAGTAGATAGCTGAGGAATGAACTTGTTTTCAATTGCAAAATCATAAATAAAGAGTACATAATCGAAGTTGTTTCGTACATCTACGACTACCACTTTGAAACACATACTTCATTCTCCAAATCAATAAAATCTACCAAATAGCAGGGGGGGGGGGGAAATCCTCGTAAAAATTGTCTCCTTTTGTCTACCCTACATTATTTTTTTCTGAGTGTTGACAAACCCTAACGCTATAATTATTTGGTTCTTTCAATTGAGTTTCTTATAAAAGCTTTAGGTAGTAATTAAAGAAACTATGATTAAAGTTATTAAGTCAAGTGATCAAATTGGTTGTTCTATGATTGTTAATTACCAGAAATTAATTCGACATAATATATAGTATTAACCAGAAAGATGTTATGTCTGATGACAAAATCTAGAAGCAGTACAATTTAAGTAATCCAGGAGATATCGTAAGTAAGGTTGATTGACTCGATTGTGTTGTTGGTAGAGATGATGATAATGGTGAATAATAGAAGAAAATCTTTGTTAATGGTGCCGGTGGTAGAATTGATGGTGATGGAGTTGTTTGGGAATGGGCACAAGTTTGTGGCCAATGGGTGTATCTAGTAAGGATAGTTCTGTCTGAGTTCGTAAAATATATTGAATAGGCTCGAGTTAGTGAGTCGACAACGATTTCTGCTCTCCTCAGATCGCTTTTTTCTCTCCCTTTAACAAAAATCAAATTACACACCAACCTAACACAGACACAATACATTTTAAAAGGGAAAGTTAGAAACAGAAAATAACCCCAAGATGTAAATAACACCAATTCGAAAGTAGACTAACCGAATTAAAGATTACTAAAACTAAAAAGCTGCTAAAATTGTACAAGATGAGTGAAAAATAAAAAGCCTAGTTTATTGTCCAGTCTCAACTATTCCGGGGATAAAGTTGCACATAACCTCAAGCAGATAAAAGGAAGGAGCAAAAAAAATATCACAAAGCTAAAAAACTAGAGTCAACTAATAATTTAACGCTTAGTAAAGCTAAAGAATTTAATGAATTCTAAGTAATTTCAGAAGCTAGTAAACCTGAATGATATGCATCTTAATAGTTCAACAGAGGGTAGGAGTTTAACAAATGAAAAGGAAATAAATTAAACGAGAAGAGTGAAAGAAAAAGACCACTGAATAGCCAAACCAAACTGTGATTTTGGCATGTCGCTTTTCCTTGCTATGAGACTATAAATCTTGGCAGAATATTTATCAGCTACGAACTAAAAGTTAGAAGATTTGAAAAATCAGAGGAAAAACCAAAACTTATCACCAAAGAAATATTAAAAGGAAATTTATAGTATGAAAACTCTGAAAACTATAAACGAAATGGGATGTTAAGGGTAATTTAGATGGACTTACCTGCGGTCTTAGTCATATCAGCGGAGCTAGGGTTGCAAAGTGAGGGTAGATTCTTCATTTTGACCATTATTTCGCTGGCATAACATACCATAAATTCAGCATGCAAAATATGTAAACATAATAGGATCTAAAAGCCTAACAAGATAGTAGAGACCGATAGGAGACAAGGTCTCATACATACACTCAAATCAAGAAAGACAGGGGAATAAAGAAAGATCTAGGCCCAAAAATGGTTTAACCCCATTTGAGAAAAACTCCCGAGGAGAGAGCCAGCAAGAGTCAACTCTAAGAGAGAATAAGACAAGGGAAACAATAAAGGATTTAATCAACGTACAACACAAGCAACCATCCATCTATCATGTTATAAAAAAGAAGGAGAAAGAAATACAGTGACCCAAATAAAGCTAGAATAAAAGCAAAGAACTAAATAGGCATCAAGTTAAAACAAGTTAATGATTATCAAGACTAAGCAGCCCAATTCTAAAACAATAGAGAATTGCCTAGAAACTACTGATAAAAGAGACCATGGTTAGAGAAGGACACCCTCTTCACAGACATAGTGCAACATGAAAAGTCTTATAGGATACAAAAAAGGATTTTACCATTTAAGAGACAAATATAAATAAGATTTTCAGTTTCCTTCATAAACAAGAACCCCGCTTAAAAGATTCAATTTTAAAACCCCTTTGACCTTCATAAACAACAACCCCGTTTAAAAGATTCAATTAAAAAAACCCTTTTGAAGCTCCAAATTAAGAGCCCCATTTCACTAATCACAAGCAAGCAGAGAAGGAAGAGATACAGAAATATTTAAACAAGATCAGAAGATCATGTTAGAATACTACTCGGTCGAACTCGCAAGTGTTGCTATCTCAATCTTGTTTGTCAAGTTTAGGTGATCAAAACTATAACTCTTGATTTCTAGTATACTTATAACTATGTCTCAGATTAGGATAGGACGTGTAGTGGAGCTTTAGACTTCACGGCGTTCATCGATTGAAGACGAAGATCTACTGAGGAGAGCTTGGAGGAACTTCATCAACAAAAGGTATGTGGAGACTAAAACTTATCTATCACTCAGAAGTCTATTCTATTATATCTCCTAATGAGAACAAGTCGTATAGCTATATAGACTTTTATATTATACACATTTGATATTTCGATCCGAGTTTATCTCACTTATATATTTCTCAAAATATGTGTTGGAAGCTTTTTGCTTTAGCTACGTTCATCATTATTCTTAACGAGTTTAGTTGGAAACAATTTATTTGTTGGAAACTAAATAATAAGTCAAAAGATGATCATGTGAAAATTTTCTTGAAACATCTTACATGATTTGTGTGAGTCATTCATTTGATGTCGACTCGGAAAGTTTCGTAATGATCATTCGATCACTTGAAAATTACTTATAAGCTAATAGTTTGTGTGAGACAACTATTGTCGTCTTTTAAGGATGTTTCAATGATTGGAATGGGAGTTTAGAACAATTAACCTTTGTCTGGATACAACACAGTATGCATACCAGTATGCAAACTGTTTTGGTATGATTCAGGTCCGGAAACCTAGTTTGCATACCAGTATGCGAACGGTTTTAACTGTTAAAGTCCGGGAACCAAGTTTGCATACCAGTTTGCGAACGGTTCTACCTGAGTTAGGTACAGGATAGCAGTTTTCGTACCCGTTTGCAAACGGCTGGACAAGACTGAAGTCCGGAACTAAAGTTTGCGTACCAGTTTACAAACTTAGTGGTTAAAGTTCTAAAATCGGTTAAGTATGATTTCATACTCATGAACAAATACATTAATAAATTAATGAATGCAATCTTTGCAAACCGTGGCTTAATGTTCATGAATTGATTCTTGTATAAGTACTTTGTACAATCATGAATCAATCCGATTTTGTTTCAATTGGTTCTTATATACTTCTATGAGATATATATAATTGAACATCTATATGGGTAACACAATTAGATTCATTTGATTATCTTTCATGATTGATTGATCATCATATTTGATCTAGAAGTGTTAGATGAATATGGTTAAGAAAAAAGTGTTCATATGGCAAACTTCGGTTACTATTATTGAGCCAACTCAATATACACGTTTAGGTATGGTTACCCATACCTAAATGAAGGTATATTTCATTTGTGTGTAACAAGCTAAGACCATCTAACGGTGGAGAGATATTTCTTTGGTTTTAAGCAAACTTAGCTTGAATCTTAAATCAGGATTTCATCTAACGGTGAATATTTAATGCTTTGTTTCTAAGCTATCTTTGCTTTGATTGTAAGCAAACCCTGATTTGAAAGACTATATAAGAGAGAACTCTAGCAACTGGAAAACCTACTCCCGACACTTTCCTGTGTCCCAGTTGCGACTAGAGTCGATTCTCCTTTAACCTAGGTTTTTCCTAAACCATTATAGGTTAACAACTTGAAGACTTCATTTGGGATTCGTGAAGCCAGACCCAACTATTTTCTCTGTAGTTGTATGTTCTGATCTTCCTTGTTCTATCGTATTGAGTACTATCTTCTCTAAGATTTGCTCGAGATTTATCTCTGATAGGTAAGATATAAAAAGTAATCACAAATCTCTTCTTCTCATTCTTTGTGATTCCACAATAACTTCTTATACTACCATATAGTTACGTTATTGTGAGGTGATTGATATTTCTAGGTTGTTCTTCGGGAGTATAAGACTGGATTATCAATTGGTTCATGTTCACCTTGATTTATCAAAAGACGTAACAAAACTCCGTAGGTACTTCTGTGGGAGACAGAATTATCTATCAGAATAGACTTATCTGTGGGAGACAGATTTGTTTATAAGTCTTCAACTTTGGGTCGTAGCAACTCTTAGTTGTGGGTGAGATCAGCTAAGGGAATCAAGTGTGTAGAGTCCTTCTGGGATTAAGAGGCGTAAGGAACGCGACTGTACCTTAATAGGTGTGAGACTTGGTTAGGGATCAACTACATTCCAGTCCGAAGTTAAATTGTAGTAGGCTAGTGTCTGTAGCGTCTTAATACAGTGTGGTGTTCCAATATGGACTAGGTCCCGGGGTTTTTCTGCACTTGCAGTTTCCTCGTTAACATAACTTCTGGTGTCCGTGTTATTTCTTTTCCGCATTATATTTGTTTATATAATTGAAATATCACAGGTTGTGCGTAGTTCAATAAATTGGTTAATCTGACCTTTGGTCGTTGAATATAAATTGATTTCCACTTGGACATTGATCTTTGCTACCGTCCAAGTTATTTCTCATCTCAATCGGGCTCACAGATATCTATCTGTTTTTTGCAGATTGTATTGAGAAATTGAGATATAAGTCTTTGATATATTTCTTGGTTGAGCTCGCTTTAATAGCTGGTGCTCTCAGAATTATATTGGAGTTAGTCCATATAGATTGCCGAACGAATTTTTGGGTGTGGTGGTTGTATCCCCCCCCCCCCCAACCGCTTTTTCATATTATATTCCAGATAAAAGAGTAAGCATCAACCATAATGATTAAGATAAGGATCAAACTTGACAACCTACGCGTGTAAGCATTAGATCTACATTAAAGGGAGGCCATACCAAGATCATAATCCAACTAAAAAGGGAAACCAACAGAAACATGAAATAATCTAGAATTCGAAATAACAACATAAATTTTTTATACAATAAAACCACCAAAATCACTAAAAGAGAACTAGAATCTTGAAATAGACATGTCATAAAAGAAGAAGCGAGCTTCATCTAAGCAGAGACAACAAGACTTGGATTGCGAAAAAAATAAATAAAAAAACTAACTACAGTATTATACCTTGCAAAATAACGGTGCCTTCCATCTGTTTCCTCAGATCCAAAACGCCTAACTCTTGATCTAACTTTTGCCCCCAAGTGGTCCTGAGATTTACTCTCTAATGGAATGAGCCTCCATTGGAGAAAATTGGTTTACTAGGGATTTTTCTGAATAAGGGAAGAAAATAAACATGAGATATAACTTTGTTAGCAGAGTAAAAGTATTGGTTGTATAGGATTCATCGATTTAAACCTTAAATCGTACGAGTTAATGTTGTTTCTTTTAGATAATCTTTCCAACCATAAAATTATTCTGCGTAATGGGATCCATGCGACCAAGTGCTTCCAATAAATCTTGGTTTTTTAGGTTAACATTTAGTGTGAACCAGTGTTAGACTAAGTCCCATGGTCTTCTAATCTAGCATCTAGATTGGAAGCTAGGACAACCTCCTAAGTCATGTGGTGGTGCTAATCTAGCATCTAGATGTGCTGAATAGAACAACTAAAACTAGGCGCGCTGAATGGAACCGCGAAAAGTATAATTAGGTTGCGCTGAACCATTCCACGAAGTTGCGCTGAATGAAACTGGGCAACCCTCTCAGCCGTTGGATCAAAAAGTAAATCAATCTGCGCTGAACCATTCAACGAAAAGTTGATTTTGGCTGCGCTGAACCATTCAGCAAAACTGTTTCGCTACTAGTTCACTTGCGAGATATATCTAGAGAGAGAAATAGTGTTAAAAAATAGACAACATTTTTTTTTCTATTCTGCAAAGTTTTTTGGCTAATCTAGCAGCCAAATCTAGCCCATAGGAATTAGTCTTACGCAAGACTTTTGAATTCCAACTTTATTTTGTGCATTTTCAAACACAAATTAAGTAGTTTGAAACCTCTTTTTGTACTTATGTAGCTCATAGTTAATTTTAAAATTTTTGTTGAGAAAATCTATAAACCTATATATTTGAATTTAAATAACATTTTTGTTTATAGTTTAGATATTAGGCCTGCACTTTTCCCGCTGCTCTTTCTGTATGTTTATTATTTTTGTTTCGAAGATCTCATGGAGTTAAATCTCCGAACATATGCCTTTGACTTTAATTGAAATTTTGGTTATAAATGTTTTGGATTGCTTATTTAGCCCATCATTGAGTACTTCAAAGGTGAAATCCCAATAACTAAAGGTCGAGCCTTTTTCTGTTTTCTTTCTTTTCTACAATTCAGGGTTCGGACATTTAGTTACTCAAACTTTACAAACCTAATGCTTATGATTGATTTCTAGTTTATTTAAGTGTATAACTAAATTAAGTTATTGATCACTCTAAAGTAGAGACGATCTATATTGTCGAACAATTTTCTAGAAAATTAGAGAATGCGAGACCTTACAGAGAGATTCTTTAGAACAATCACGCGTGGAGAAGATATCAATAGGTGAACCGAATGTACCGAGATTGACTGGGTGTATTTCTTGGTGGTTCATATAGACATAACCCAATGGCATATCATACATGTTATTTGGTGATACAAGAAATTTGACAATAGCTAAGAGTACCAATTTTCCTAAAGTTGCTGATGTATGATTCTAGCTAACGTATGAGTCAATGTTTGGTAACGACGAAGGACTCCCTAATCGTTTTTTCTTATTCTTGTATTTTTAATATTAGTTAAACAATAAATCTCTTTAATATTTGTTTTATTCTTATTTTGCTAATCAGAATAACTTGTTAATTACACAGCTCCTCGTTGAGGAGATCCTTACTACCGTTATATTACTGCTTCGTGTCTGGAGGAAACAAGCAAGTAATTTGTTATGTAAAAGACGCACACAAATTTTCACAATCAGGGTTCTTTCATACACTAATGCGCCATACATAGGCTTATTGCCTTAAGCATAAAATACGTTTAAAGTAACGCTTTTTAGGCATTGCCTATGTTTTATGGGGACTATTATAATATGACTGAAGTCATAACAAAGTAAACCCTAAAATCCCATATATCCATCTATTTTTGTTTTGAATGATTAAAATTCATCTTAGAAATCGACTACCTAGGTTCGTAAGAGATAACATAGCCGATCACATGAAATAAATCGATCTCAGAGTCGGATTGATTTTTGTTTTTAGTGCAAACCTAGCCGACTGTTTATGATATTTTCCATATGTAAAAAGAAAAAACTTTCTCAATCGATTTAAATTTTGATCATAACCCTAGTTGATTGCGATAAATTGCTTCTCCACTTCTAGAAGCAAAAAATCAAAGAGTTAGTTTGCGTACACAACTTCAAATTGACTTAAAAAAAACTAAACTTTTTATTAAAGCAAATTGCTTCTGTTTTGGGGACTGCAAACCCACAGGTCCAATGAACCCCTTATCCCATTACCCAAGATGGAAATAACCCAAAGCAGTCCCCAAAACCAATTGAGCAGCCCCAAAGACGCGTTCCGTTAAAGATATAAAAAATGGAAGAACTCTCTCAGTTTTTTGTTCCTCGGTTGCGCTCCTCTCTCTGATGGAAAAAAGGGATTCAAGGTCCTTAACATCTTCTTTGCAAAATCTATCAGAAAAGCCAAGCAACAAGACCTTAGCATCACGCGGTAAGCACCTCTCAGACCTTCTATTGCATCCTATTTGTAAAACCCTAATTGTGAAAAAGAAGAAAAAAAACCCTTTTTTTTGTGAGATTTTTTTGTAATGCGGAAAAACAATTTTTATATGTGAATTATGTAACTAGACATGTATGCGAAAACCCTTTTATATGTGAGTTTTCTCTGTAGAATTAATAGCTCAATTATTGTTGCAGGTTCTCCTCTTGGAGTTGGAAAGACTGTGTGTGATAGTTTGGTGAGATCTTGTGAGAAAACTAAATGTCCAAGCTTGGCTAGTTTATGCCTTGGTGTCATTGGGCAACATTTTGAGGAAATCTTTGAGTGTGTGGGCGATGTATTGGCTAGCTTTCCACCAGATACTAAGGTATTCATTCGAATCCCTTACTGCTTTTTTTCTGATAAACGTTTAAGTTTCTGGAATGTGTGTAAATATGAACTTTGTCGGTGAAATGTACTACCCCACTTCAAAAGGTTCAGCATTCAGTAATTTTAGCCTTTACGAATCCTTGTGTGAGTTTGTAACTGATGTAATGACCATGGATTTTAGTCATTGCGTGGTTGAATTTACATGCTATTGTCTGCCCTTCCAATTTAGTAAATTAATATGTATGTACTTATAACATTCAGCTTTTGTGTACACAATTACCACCACCGTTACCTTGTTTAAATGTTTTGAGTTTTCTTGCATTGATTTTCAGCTGGCATTGGTAGCCATTGCCAAGAGAAGAAAGTTGCTGAATGACGACGTTCTTATTTCTTTGGCTGATTCCTCCTGGGATGTCCTAGATTTATCCGGGTCTAATGTTTCTGATCTTGGATTGACTAAAGTGTCAGAGATGGCAAAAAGTCTCCGAACTGTGGATATAAGGTACCAGACAACTTTGTATTTCTCGTGGGATACCTGAGCTACTTGTAGGAAATACAAGTCATGCCTGATAATATGTGTATAAGCATGCATAATGTATCTGAGCCGTCAGTTCTAGTATGTTACAATTGAATATACCATATGGAAGGACCAATCTTGTGTACATTTGGTATCATATGCAAATGATTTTAGAATCCAGAGTTTAGCAGATCTTTTAGTTGTAGAGATGTATATGGAATGTGGATGGTCCTGTATTGGTGCATGGTGTCCTTAATATAATGCACCGGTATCATAGGCTTAGTTATCTTATCTGAAGTACCTGCACCATTAAATTTTATTTTGGTGACTGTTCTGTATTGAACAGATATTTTTGTGCAGGCGATGCTGTGAAATTACGGCAGGTGGGGTGTCGGAGCTCGTAACCCATTGCCGTTCATTGGAGATACTGAGATGCGGGTATAATTTCAATTTTGTGAGTCATCTTCATTTTTTTAAAGTGGTGTTTTGTTGCAGTAGTTTCTTATGATTGAAACTCTTACAGATGTTTAACATTTATTTTAGCCATCATTCTGGAAAGTTCTCTAACTTATTTAAGTAGAAGAACTTTTGAGAAGAAGTTATTGACCTTTGGTTAACCAGAAGTGTTGTGATGCTATGTTGCTACATCACTATATTTCGGATAACACTACTATTTTCACACTCAAAAGCTTTACCAGTTCCAATTTGTAAGTTATGTGGAAGTGAACAAATGAATCTTTTGATTAAAGACAGTGTTGTGTCTGAGAAAAAAAGTGAGAGTTTTGCTCCTTGTTGGACTTGGTGAGGGGTGGTTGGTGGGAACGAGAAGTTAGTAGGATGACCTGAACTTGCTGATGGGAATGAATATCTTTGTCAAGTTTTGAACATTTGCATTACCTTGGTAGCATTTTGTATAAAAGTTATTTTGTTTCTGTGGCATGTTCGCCCCTTCTAATAGTGTTATAACTTGTAAGTTATGACTGAAGAGTAAGAGTGTCGTGATGAGAAGGTCCTACCTAGCTTGTATTAAACTTTTCTCTGGCGAAGTCAAAGTGTTGACTTATCATCCGTTTTGGATCAAATGGTTGCAGAGGGTGTGTAAACAGTAATCTTACTGCACGTAGATCCTTGAAAATTTTAAAGCCCAAATTGAAGGAGTTGCATGAGGACTCCTGGGAGGATCTTAATAGCTTGGAAATTTCTGTTGTTGCTGAGTCTTTGCGGTGGCTTGTGTGGGTACGTATGTCATCTAGCAAGTGCCTTTTATGCCCTTTCTTTTCTTACCAGTTAGGAGTCTCTAGCTTCCAAAATGACTGGATCAAATTACATTACATTACATTTCCTTCGTTTTTTGGAAACAGTGACCTGTAAATATGGCTAGGATCATCTGTTCGAACTAATGTGGGTCTAGGAGTTGGTGAATGTTCTTATTAAACATCACTAACGGTAATGTTTTATATTTTCCTTACGACTTCTGTTATTTTCTTTCTTCTGCAGCCAGAGATTGATGGTGAATCAGAACGTATTTTAACTAAGGAATGCCCGCGGATTTTGGTTAACCCAAAGCCATCCCCCCCATTTGGTTTCCGAGTACTTCAAGTTCCTCGAGAAGCACTACCAGATGTGACACTGGATGATCATATTGTCAAGGACATCAATCCTAAGGCGTGGGAAGTTGGTGGGGTTCCTTCCAATTTTTTAGGTCACCCTCCTAACATTAACGAATTACCAATTGCTGAGAAATTCAGGCTTGCATTTGTAGAGAGAGCTGCGAAGCTAGCATTGAAAGAAGCAAAGATGGCCATAAAGAACGCGAAGCTTGCAGAGAGGGAGTGGGCGTGTTCTACAGAAGCTAAAGCAGTCGCTCTTGAGCGGCAAGTGAAAGGTTTGGTTTTCCGTAAAACTAAAAGAAAAAAATAAGTCCTTCAACTGATGACAGTAGTGAGTGTTTACAGAAGTAGTCATTATTAAATTTGCTCTCTGTAAAAAAAAAAAAAAAAACATAAAAGAACTCGTGCTCCACAAAACCTCATAGTAAAGTAAGCTGGTGATCAGAAAATTTTCTTTCTTTCTCTCTCTTCGATGTTTTATGTAATTGTTCTTGTACACTATAAGTCTATAAGACGAGGAAGCCTGCCTGGTCAGTAATCCTCCCAGCAATAAATTAAGGTCTAGGAAAGTCGATGTAGAATTGGCAACCATCTCTCTTAGATATTCCGTGTTTCCTTCGTCCTGTCTATACTTGCACATGTTTTTGCATGATTTGGCTCTTTTCTTAGTGACAAGAGTGAAGTGTAGTTTGTGTTGCCAATACATCTCACCCTGCTGGAGCCATGTTCTCCAAATCTTGCATCGTGGGTGTTTTCCTTTCCTCAGCAAAAATAAAGCTAGCGCCCACGTCCTATCTTTCTAAGACTGAGGATGAACTTTTTTGGCATAATTGAATGCCTGAGCTTTCTGTTAGCATAAGGATAATTTCCCCTATCCTTGTTGCAGGGTAGGTGTTTTTTATCCATTATAGTTCACTGAATGTCTGAGCTTTCAGGAAATAATGATCTTTGTTTGGAATTTGTATCGGCAATATTGAACCCTTGTTAAAGAAAAAACTCTGAAAGACGTAAGTTAAAATTTATCTGCACAGGAATCTGTACAAGACTGAAAATTGTAAACCTCCAGACTTTGCTGGCTCATATGCTAAGTTGAACCCCAGACGCCGTGCAAAGGCATCAAATTGTACTTATTATGCTTCTAACTTCAATTCTGTCATGACATTTACTAGGTTACAACTTACAGCATCAATTTACCTCATTGAAAACAAAACATTTTATATCAAGCAACCGGTTTAACAAAAACTGTTAGTTTACAGCAATTTAAAAAAAATCAATTTATCCTACGAAAAAGATCCCCACCATTTTTGTATCAAACCCTTGACAGATTCTGCAACAATGGCATACTCCCCAAGTGATTTAACATCAGCTCCACACCTTAAATACTGAGGAAAGAACAACCAAGCACCGGTAACCAGCACAAACACAACGGTCAAAGGTCCTGAAACCAATGGAGGTAACTGAAATCTATTTTTGAAACACCTCTTGAGTTCAATCTCCACTGCTAAACATACCCCATGTAGTACAAAAAATGAAAATACTTCCCCAGTTGGCCGCACTCTACCAAAATAGTAGAAGATCAACTCATGCATCAAGCCTGACACAACAAAAGTGGCAAGTAAAGCAATGAGTTGCGCCCACCTCTTTCCAAAAATACTCGCACAAATGAACTGTACAGGTTGGTATATAGTTGGCCGTAAAATTCCTGTAACCACTAGATTCCATCGTTTACCCCAGAAATCTTGTAGCGAAGTAGAGACAAATGGATTGTTGAATTGCGGTTCTAGTTCTAACCCTAACAGGAATTGAACCGATTTCGCAGTTACAATTAGAATGAGTTCTAGGAGGAAGTAGATGTGGACACAATATAGAAAAATTATGAAATTTGGGTGTAAATATTGCCTAAACTTATAGACATAAATCAGTAACACAATAACAAGACCCTTTACGGCATAAATAAAAAATGAAGGCAATGAAGATGATCCAGGGTTTTGAGAGATTGACTTTTCAGTTTTGGGAGATATGTTTTGTCTGAAGTTGATGGGAAAACAAGCTATAGAAATGAAGTGCACGAATGAAATTGAGGGTGATGATAAAGGGCCTTGATTGAATGAGAAGAGAAGAAGTTTGAAATTAGCAAGCCAAGCTATAAAGAAACCTATAATGCCAAGAAGATGGATTGATGTCAGGGAGAGCGGAAGAATGATGAAGATGGGTATGATTGGAAGGACTGAAATAAGTCTAAAGATTCCTTTCGGAATGTTTCTCGAGATCAAGTAACAGTAGGTTAAGCATACAAGAACTGTAATCCATACCTGAGTCAAGCTCTTCAGCTCAGCCTCCATCGACTCCATCCTCTCTAATTCCTTATCACCCCTTTCAGATCTTAATCATGTGCTTCAAGCCTTCAAGTACTGTTGTATACTTGTATTTGTCTATGGCAGTGAGATTGAACAGTAAACTATTAGAAAATGATACTACATGGAATAAAATAATCAACTCAACAGATTGATTAAAAAAACAGATGGGGAACAACTCAACAATTGTGCAGGTCAACAGTCAACTAGCAAAAGCAGTGGATGGTGGAGTCCACGTTGTTAGAAGTCCAACTACCAACAAGATTTTAACTGAAATGCTTTAATTATAAAGAACAAGGATGATACACTGATACAGTTTTATTCAACTTTTTATTCTCCCTCTAGAAAGGAAGAATAAAGAAAAACTCCACAAACTGAAGGAGAACTTTTTTGGAGCATTATTCATCACAGCCTTTGCTTGTTTTTCTAATTTATGTACCAAACTAATTCACGCCGTTTATTTGAGTACCCACACTTCTGTCCTTGGGTTCGCAGATATGTCAACTCCATCAGTCAGACAGCCAAATAGCATGGAGCACAATCACCTGTTTCAACGTGACGTAGAGGGAAGAGACTGCACAGCTGCTAGAGGGTTCACTTGAACTGAAAATGCTAGTTGCCACATATCCAACAGAGCTTTCTTCACAGAGGAAGCTTGTTTACTTACAATCCTGAAAAAGTAAGACACCAACACGGATAGTTCTTATTAGGAATACACACATCGCTTTTCAGCTAGCAGCAATGTAATTGCGTGATGCAAATGCAGATGCAGGGGCTTGAAAAAAGAGAATCTTACCCTTTTAAAGTAGCTTGTTTCTTCCGAAGAACATAAAAAACGAATAGGATGAATGAACCCCAGAGCACAATTTTTCCATGAGAAATGACCAACCGAGCATCGCCAAATTTCAGAGTGACAGTACGGAACCACCAGAAACAAGGTTCCACTCGTTTGCTGAGTTTTAAAATGGATTCTTTATTAACACTGTCCCTGCCATTAAGTGAGGGGGAAACTTTCGATGTTATTGATGACGCTTGTTCAACTCCAGATATGGTATCTTGGCCAGAATCATTGTGGGTCTTGTACATGGGTGTTTCCACATCTTGGGATGACTTGGTAGCTTTTAGAGAATATAAAGAACGTAATCTCCTCAAAAGATCCTACATCATTCAGAAATCCCAGCCAATGAGTGTTCATTTTTTTTCCATTCCATTAACAGAACTCTAAAATTATACTATGACTGAGATAAGGTATAATGTATGTATACTATGGGTTGGTTATATATAGGATTTGTATTGAGACAAGTATGTAAAATTTGTCTTGGGTTCTGACTTTTACTCTACAGCATGATCCATAATCCAAATTAACCCTCAACCCCAGAAACAGGTCCAAGTCAGGTCAGATATCAGGTCAAAGCTAAACAAATTATGCCATGTACACTGTCTGCCATGGATAAATTGAACATTATACGTACTTCCATCTGGAACCTAATCTAGGCAAATCTGGTGTTAAAGATGTACACCATATCTATAACAATAAAAAATCCAAAAAGAAATGCGATATGTATAATCTTACTTGACGATTTCCTTCGGGAAACTCGGCTTGCTCCACCCAGGCAATTGCATGATCAGTATCATTTAAAACCTTCTCGAGAAGTGTTACAGCATAGACTTCTGCAACCTCCAAGTACTTCTCTATCTCCAGAAAATAACGCCCATCAACTCCTTTCAGATAAGCCCCATTTGAGTTTTCTTCATTAGCAAGGACATAGCGCTGACCCTCATCATCCACCAACCTCCACCTTCCAAGAAAGTCTTTGAGCAATTCAGGAAGATCAGAAAGTGATTCATCTGATATCAGAAAGCATGACCTGCCCAAAAATAATAAATACATGCCCTGAAACAATTTAGATCACTCAATTACCTATATGGGAGGATAATGATGTAGATAGCTAACATAGATGCGAAAAAGTAGTTGCATCCAAAAGGGAGAGAGCAATACCCGGTAAGAAGAACTTGAACGGGTATAGATGTTACTGAACCAAATAAAACTTTAAGCTCATTCAAAATTTCCGATGTTCTGTAGAATTCACAAGAAAAAAAATGTTAAGACTTATAGTTGTACATAATTACTACTATCTGTGTGCATATGCCAATAACAGAAAAAATAAATTGAAATAGCATTATGGCTTTGCTACTTATTTTTACATGTTACTGTATATCTTAAGAGATAAATGTGGAGGAGAATAACCAAAATACATACCTTCCCAACTCTTTTAGAGATTGAACATATACCATACCAGCCGATTCCATCATGTCAACCAACTCAGTATCTTGTATTGTTTCGGAGTAATCAGCTTTGCGTAGTCGTTCAACAACAGAAGAAGACAAAGTGATTGCCTCCTCAAACATACAACAAACAAGATAACTGCAAAACAGCACATCAAATTAAGTCAAGTGAAAACAAAAAAATAGTAAGAATATGAACGAAAAAAGGAAAAAAAAAAAAGAACAGAAAAGAAAAGAAAAGAAAGCAAGAGCAATTCCACAAACCGGCCTACACACACAGGTTCATTATCTGTCACCTTCTACAAGCATCAGTTTCATGTAAGTTTAAACTGGTCGCTTAGACTTAGTTACTTAGGCATTGCCCAAGGGACGGTTACATAAAATTGTCTTCAAATGGTGCATTCACTTAATCCATGTCAATTCAATACTATCATTTTATCAATTCAATACTTTCATTTTCAGCGGATGAACTACTGAAAGTGTAGATATTAGTAGTACATCTGTTGACCAAAAGTAACACTGCCGCACTGAATAACACTTCAAAACCGGGGATCTCCTTAACCCCAGATTTCCCAGAACAAATTAAAACACAGGATATACCAAAAAAATATGATCAAACCCCCAAAAATTATCATACAAATTCTTCGAAAACAATTGACACTAAGGATTTTGACGGGTGAAACTGTTAAAATCAAATGATTAAGAACAAAGGGTTTCTACAGTTTACCTCTCTGATTTCTCGATTTCATCCCAAATTGCAGAATTTGTGAGTGACGACATCATTCTCCTCTTCTTCTTCTTTTTCTTTCTTCTCTGGATTTCCTTTTCCGAGGTTAAGATATTTGGGCGAGTTTTTTAAAAATATTAAGAATTTTCAGTAATATTTGGATGAGAGTTCCCAAGTTCGATTCTCGGGATGCCCCTATCATTTATTTTATTTTATTCGGTTTTTCAAGTTAGTCAGGACTCAGCAGTCTGGTCTGGTTCAGATTTCACAACAACAGCAACAAAAAAATCTGAAAAACCTTTCCAAGTTGGAATAACAATCCTCCATGATCAAATGATAGATAAATGATAAAGAAATGGCACAAAACAGAAAGTTAGGCAAATTCGATTAACACAAGAGTAACATTAAACAAGCCAAACTACATAGACTCACCATTTTGCATTTCCAACATCCAACAAAAACAATTTGTTTGGGATAAGCAAAACCCAAAACGGTAAGCATTCCACACTACAATCAATGAAACCAACAACATAAAACAAGCAGAACATAGCGTTTGCAACTTCGAATAGCCTACTAGTAGCATTCATATTCTTAGTACTAGTTGATAACATTCCAGACACATCGCTTAAACTTCCAACTTATCGCCTTCTACACGATTATCTTTACCAAGCTCGCAATCATCACAAAGTCTTTTGCCAATCACTTGATTATCATAACCTGTGCACACATAATACATGAGATTTTGAGCAGTTAGCCCCAAGAAATTTCCGGCTGCCAGTGCGATGGCACATAACGAGATGATCAAAACCCTCCCCGTGTTCATATCATAGAGCCTAACCAAGAATACAATCCAAATAAATATGTCAGTAACCAAGTGGAGCAGTACAAGAATATTCTTAATAATTTCTTCTTTCTCCTGTCAGAGTAGTTTACTCCTACTTATGGCTGTTGAACCGTATGTATTTGGTTCAAGAATGGAAACTACGTTGGCAGAACTCCATGATGCTATAGCATGTGCACGAGCAACCAGGATGAGAACATCACCGATGGCAAGAAAGACGATAGCTATGATAACGAGGGATACCAGGACATAATTAGTTTCCGCTACCGTATGAATCACAGTAACAAGAAGCGTACAAATCAGTGCAAAAACAGCGAAGTAAGCTGTGTAGATCAGGAAAATGAGGGGAAAGGCATGAAAAAGGGTAATGGCTAGACGTTTGAAAATACGAGGAATAGTAGAAAGAACAGAAATGTAAGATAAGGGTTTGGATACATAAACAGCTGCTATGATAAAGGTCATTGCAGAGGTAGACAAAAGATAGAAGGTGGAGAAGAGAACAAGATAGACGCAGTCATGGATAGACTTGCTAACGAGCTTCTGATCAGAAAGTAAGAACTCAGGTGCTGATTTGTAATGTAGATCCCATGTAAATAAAGCGACCACGAATCGAGTATTAGCTTCAAACAAGAGTTGGAACAATGAGAGAGGGAGAATGAGAATTAAGAATATCAAGAAGAATTTTGTTGGAGATGCTTTCACTATGATTTTAGACGCTTCTTTGATAGATCTAATTCTCACTAATTCTTTGATACTTTTTTGTGCGTTCAAGAATTCAGGATCTTCAAACAACTCCATTGATGTTTAGCTAACTTTCACTGTTAATGGTAGAGTGCAGAGAGAAGATTTGCTTATGTAGTGGATTTTCAGTGAAGGAATTTATAAGGAAGCTTCTTGCAGCTACACTAGCATTGCCTCATATGGTAATACTTCATAGAAGGAGAGAGTGATCTACAAGTAGTATTCTAAAAGACCTGGTGATGCACAAGTACTCATAAATTGGGTTCCTTGTTGTAGTGCAGATCATTTTCATCTGAAAAATCACCTACCTAAATCATTAAGTGAGGTCTTAAAGTCAATCTGGGGGCTTTTATAGAAGTTACTGGCCTGGGTATTCTTAAAGTTCAGTTTTATAAGCTCAGTTCGCCTGCACTAGGACCACTACAGAACAAGTTGTAAAGCTCTTAAAGTCAAAATTTTGCATTTTTTGCAGCAATAATGCTCCACAATTTATGTCTATATATGCTAGGAGCACCTACCACCACAACCACTACTACTACTAAGTTTACAGGTAAAGACATTCTACATTTATTAGTTCAAACCTACTTTCTGAGTTCTTAAAATTCTAGCTGAATTTAGTCGAAATTTTTAAGAAAAACTTCACTTGCTCGTTGCTTTTTGGTTGTAACGTGGCATGTTTTCAACGGCTCGTTACAGAACAAGAAGGCTGGTTTTAATGATACTACAGTGAAACCTAAAGCTTGTTTATTGATTATCTGACGTGAAAACCAGAATATCAAGCATATGTGAACTACATTGTAAATAGCATGGTAGAAAACCCATCCAGAAAGAAATTTTACATTGCATGCTACTATCATTATCGAACCAATAACCAAGTATTAGGATTCTGACTACCTGACAACCAGAACAATAAGACTGGAGAACTTCACCGCTAACTCGGTGTCACAAAAAGAAAATAATGGAATACACAATGTGTCTTATTCTTCTCAATCTTAATTCCTGCCAGTTCTACTTATGTCTGGAATTGACTGGGGTCTCCAGTGTGGAAAGAATCTGCCACATAGAATACCCCCAAATACAACAATCTCCGAAACAAATCCACATAAAAGACATGTCAGATACTGATGATGTGCAGTGGCAATTACATTGACTAAGCTTTAATGCGAACCAAGCCATATGATGTGTACTTCTCAGATAAAAGACTCGACGAAAACAATATTCTAAGATGCTTGAAGCATCCAAGTGCAATTCAGCAACAAAAAAGTGCCTGGTTCGCTATCCAGCCTAATGGAAATTAAACCCATTTGAATTATCCCCGCCTTGGAAACCCTATTGATGTCAATGGTTTATCTAACTTCCACTTGCAGTTGCAAGTCATGTACATAGTAAAAAAATTGATCGAATGTACATAGTAAAAATATGACACACTTTCCAACTAATGAAAAAACGGACGAGACATTGAATCAATGAAGTCAGGCTCAGGGGTTTAGGATGTGGAACATTAAAGAGAAGCTAATGTATGTTCAACAAAAACTTTTACCAAGCCGGTCAGAAAATCACTCGCTTTATACCAATCTTCCATTCCTACATTTATTTATCTAAGAAAACTTAAGGAAACAATGCTTAGTACTTACCAATTCCTTCACTGACCGATAAGTTTGGTCTGATGACATCTTTGCAATTGACTAAGAATATATGTATATATCCCCCAAGGTAAAGATGGTTCGTGGGAACATAGACACAGAATAGCTCCTCTTCTCCAGAATAATTCTGTTCACACCAAGAACAATTTGATGGGTTGAATAAAAAAAAAATACTGCAGCAGATAAACAGACTCAAGTACAGTAAGATCTTCACAGAATCAGAAGTTTGAATCACATTGCTTAACCAAGTAATACAACATAATACAACTAAGCAACAGAAGTGAGAAACACACAATCAGGTGTAACCAAGAGTACTGTAAACCAGATTATGTGGCAGGCACATAAGGTGTACTGCTCCAATTAGAAACTCCGCGTATGATGCGCGCTATACACTTAATACCATTAACGAGATATTACAGTAAATTCCATTAGGTAAATTATCAGGTGTAGAGAATTCAGGAATATATCAAAGGAATCACTGTTGGCTTGGGTGTGATAAAAATTGGTCGTAAGTTGTGCTCTTTGATTTCAGTTGGAATAGGACAACCATGTAGAACTTCATGTGTTAGAGTTGTAATGTTGTAGGCAAGACAGCAACCACGGTCAACAATGATGAAAACATTTTGATCCCCCGGATTGATATAGATGGCCTCTACTTTCTTGGATGATCTGTAACCCTTAAGTTCAATACTTCTGTGCACCATTTGCCAGTTCAATCCTCCATTACTACTGTAATCATCCTCAAGTCGCCAAACATCGAGAAAAACTTTATAACGTGTCTGTTCGTCGTCAAAATGGTAATCATACGTCCGGTCATCGTTATAATCAAGTCCATCGGAGATAATACCGTAGTAGATAGACCCATGTGAGTCCCCAAAAAAAGAAATATCTGACTCCCCCCAAAAACTACGACCATTCTGTTTAGGAAAAGCAATTTTGGTGCATTCATCACTGCCATATTCTGTGTTTTCTAGATTATAAGCTACGAGGATCTTGCTACCAGTAAAGTTCTCTTCAGCCGCCCAATACAAGACACCATGACGGATAACCAATTCAGAAAAACCATACCGTACATTTGGCAGTGGAACTTCAGACGTTTTCCATTTACCGGTTTCAGAAGAAAAGATGTGCAACTGTAAGCTGATGGGTGTCTGGGGCACATAACTACTATAATGATCGGCATCAATATAAACCACCTTGTAGTTAGAATGACTAAGTGATGCATCACATACCAATTCAGCACAGTAAAGCATTTTATGATTAGAACCATTACTCTGCGGTCGAGGAGGGAGGGAGACCCATTGTTTGGTCATAGGATTGCATACATAGTATAACCTAGTATTCTCCTCTGCTGGACAAGTAACTGGCTTCTCTGCTGAATACAGTACTAGACCATTACTGCACGAACTTAAGAGGTATACTTTTTGTGTTTCTTCTGTTCTGAATGGATTCGTATCTAAAAGGAAATCAAAGGATAAACCATCATGATGATTTATGAAATTCTGGGAATGTTTTAGATACAGTTGGACCTGTTCGTCAGAAGGATCGTAGATGAAGATCCATGGGTTACTACCACTGTTAAACGTTCTGTGGATGAAAGATGAACCAGATGATAATAGAGAATTGCATAACTTTGACACACACCTGGGTATTAATGCTGGAAGACGAGAGAAGATCTCGTATACCTTCGCTGGAAAACCAACACCATACTCTTCTTTACTCATGCTTGATGATAAACTTGTTGTTGACGAGATTGAAGATGAACTTGTTGTTGATGAGATCCTTGTTCGAAAAAGATTAATTACACAAGAAGAATCGAGTCTCTGATAGGATCAATTGTGAATTAAACCCTAGAACAAACTAGGGTTTAACATAAGCCATTTACTAAAATCAGGGATGCTAAATATCTGTGTAATTCCAAAAATTAGGGATGCACAATGTACTGAAGGATCAGATACTATCGATTTGAGACGAATTCGTGAAAAAGTAACCTCTGGTTCCGAAGAACTCAGTCTGAAATCGAGTAGATTTGATAAAATTGGATCATCTTCTCAATTACAGACTCACTGGCTTAAGTAGCTAGGCTTCTCCACTGATCCAACGATCATTACGCACCCACTAAGGGCTATCCCGGGGCACCCTCCATCCTAATACTATATTATTCTTGAGATAGTATCCCATGACACTATTGTCGGTTCGGTTCGGTTCGGTTTGGTTTTAAGAAGAACCGTGCACCAAACTGCACCTAATCGATTTTAAGATTTCGGTTTTAAACCGTTCAAGTAGATGACCGATTAAACCGGTTGGTTTTATAGAACCTCTAGCCAAAGAAAAATTGACTTTCTATGTACTACATTTTTCAGTTCTTTGTTTTCCGGTAGTTCAAATTCCCGAATCATATAAATTTACATATAAGAGTGTTGATGGTGGGTTTTCAACAAATGATAAAATTGTAAAATCATGATCTTGCATATTTCTGACTCAGCTTCAGATAGTATGTGAAACTCATATCTTAGGATTCGTGAAAGTTCATTTCACAATCTCTGACTAAGCGTACATCCTCTCAGAGCATGCATGAATATGTGATCCATAAAGCCTCTCAACTGAGCTTTCGACACTTCGCATATTTCATCAACACTTCTGTATAGGAATCGATAGTGATTGGACGGCTCCTAGAATATTGCATGCTAGTACAGAGCGCTAACGTCTCCAGGATGTGTCAGTGTTCCCTGACTATACAGAATTAATATTCAAAACGAATATGATGTTTCTACCATCTCATACCTCGATTCTCGAATAAACACAACGCTCCTAGACATATTGCATGCTAGTATAGATTAATTCTAGCACAACATTCATCAATTGAATTCCTAGAACATAATTTATTTCATCTCATTACTCCGTTTCATGGCTTATTCAGCTGAATTCCATGAATTGGTAATAGATAATCAATTTATCTCATTACTCCGTTTCATGGCTTATTCTCAGCTGAATTCCATGAATTAGTAATAGATATTCACTTTTCGGGGATTTGGGCCACCACCGAGTAAGCCCCGAGAAAATGGTGCGAGTGTACTTAACAATAATGCACGAACGGGCACCCAAATATGCATAAGTGAGCTCCCAAATGCATAAACGAGCATCCCAAAATATGGACGAACGAGGAAACCTATGCAAAATCGGAAAGGAAAATAATAATAAAAAATAAAATAGAGGCGAGCACGGGACCGGGCCCACCGACCCGCCGGTCATGGCCGGTCCCACGCCTCCCCTTTTGTTTTTTGTCTTATTTTATTATTTTCCCCATCTCATGAAAACTCTCTTGTTTGAGCAAACTTCCTCGTTTGAGCAAAACTCTTAGTTTCTCTATATTTCCTCACACGAAGATGAAAAATAATATAAAATAGGGAAGAGCATCACGGGACCAGGCCCACTAGTCGGCAGGCCATGCCTTGGCCGTGGACGGTCCCACGCCTCTCTAATCCCTTATTTTATTATTATTATTTCTCTCATCTCATGAAACTCTCTCGTTTGAGCAAAAACCTGACTTTTTCCATATTTCTTCAATATTGCTCAAACTTCCAAAAAGACAAAAATTCAAATGGTAGCACGACCGCCCGGACTTCTCACGGAAAATATTAAAATATCATTATTTTATGCTGGGTTTGGTTGCTGAATTCACAATTTCCAGGAATTTGTAATCCCACATGATTACAAATTCTGGGATTCATATAAATCCCTCGTATGTTTGGTAACTCAGTTGAGATTCCTAGGATTCATAAAATTTTCTTGTGTTAAGGTCCATGTATTATTTGGCATTGCTCTAAGAAGCTTAAAATTGTATATATATGAGATTTGGACTAAAAAAAAATGGGTCCATAAATTCCCTGATAAGTTTCCCAGCAAATCTTAGGGGGGAGGGGTTGGACTCCATATGGAGGATTTGCTGGAAAAGTGAATCCCGTCGGAAACGTAATTCCAGGGATTTGGGCAACCAAATGTAGCGAGGGAAACATGATTCCACCAAATCCCCTGGACCCATGAATCCCATCTTTAAAGTTCTACATCCAAACCCACCATTAATATTCTCAAAATATTGGTTGCACGAGAAAAGTTCTACTTGCTCATCTAAGCAAAATCGAGAATTTCAGTCAAGATCAAACTCTTCTGAAAATCCAAAATATTGCTCGAACGCACACCAGAAAATATCAAAATTCTCAGAATTGAGTCACGGGCAACATGGTGACATGGGCATGCTACCTTGATCGACCAAGGTCGGCCCTTTGGCTTGCAAAAGCCGGTCCCATACCCTTTTATAATTTTGACCTAATTAATCTTCTATAGTTCATATTGGGTTCAAATTCTTTCCAAACAACTTGGAATTTGATCAATCGACCATCATTTGGTCGCACGACCACCAAGGGACGGTTTTATACCCCTTGGTCGGTCTCTCCTCTCTCCACAATTAGGTTTTACCACATAATGCTCAGACGAGCATTATGTTAATAATGATTAAACGAGCATTTAATCATCTTTTCACCAACTGGTCCACAAGGGACTCTGGTGCATGCTCATTTGAGCACCTAGATACTACATGGTTGTCCCACCACCTCATGTTGCTGGTCCCTATATCACTCATGGTCGATTTTCAGTAAATCATCCATTGAACAACAATCGATCAAAATTAGGGTTTCAGACCAAATGCTCTGCAAAGCATAATTCTGAGCAGGTTCAAATACTAATAATTTTATGTTGATCCAGAAATTAACATCCTAATTAATTATACAATATTCGGTCCAGCTACCAGTATTTTAATTAATATTGTATTCGGTCCCGCTATCAATAATTCATGAATCGAGCAATATTGCCCAAACGGGCAATATTCGTTCAAACTAGCAATATTTGCTTTGCTCATCTATCAACACTAAATTGCTTAAGTTAGAAAAATACATGATCAACTGGGTTCAGAACTCACTTCTAACAATATTGATCCAACTATCAATATTTAATTTCTCGACCGAGCAATATTTCTCATGTTGATTCAACTATCAACATTCGAGAATTCTACTGATCTTCATTGGTTCATCAACCAATATTTGGTTCATCAGTCGACCATTATAATCTTTCTTCGTCATTCGACAACTCATGGCGCAGACCAGTACTCAACTGCATTTCCTATTTACAAGTCCATGATCGAGCAATCTCATTAGACGCTCATCGATTCAAGTTATCGAAACATCATTACCTCAACTGGTAAAATGATATATCACAATTCATCAAGACTCAATGTATTTCCATTATTCTGTCTCAGCAGACACCTTATACTCAATCCATGAGTATCAGAGCATATCACATTCTTTCATTATGCTCGACTCATCAAGACTAAGACTCATCATCTAGTCAAGTCAATAACTGACTAATTAAATACATGTCTGCCTTGCAGACTCCACATTCGTGTGACATCAATCATGTCACATGGGGGATATTAATTAGGGCTTTGGTGTGGTGGCCTATTGATAGACGCATTTATGTGTCTATTTTCATCTCTATTGTGTATATTGTCAGTACCCATTTTTGTACTAATTTTGGTATTTTATCCCTTTGTAGGTGTTTTTGGAAAAATAGTGGAATCTTAGCCTAAGTGTTCTTTTAATATTGATATCATCTTTGTTTATTTGCTATTTTAATCGGAATATAAGTCTAGAATCGAGTCTTCACAAGTCCGAGTTGAACGAACTCTACTTATCACTTTTTACAACAACATAAAATCACATCAATTTTTGGCGCCGCCGACGCGGACTTGTTTTTAGGGTTTTAGATTTATTTAATTTTTTTTTTCTTTTTCTATTTTACGTTTTTGGGTATTTGTCTTTTGTTTACAGGTCTTGGAACGTAAAGAAAAAAAATTGAGCCAAGGAGTTTGGTGATTCCATAAAGACTTGGAGCAAAAGATTAAAGCGAAAAGAACGGAAAAGAAGACAACCTTATTTTATTTTATTTTTATTTATTTTTATTTTATTTTTTAGATTTTTTTATTTTTTATTTTTTGAAATTGTAAATAGGGTTTTATTTTATTCTTTGTAATTTTTTATTTTTTATTTTCTTTTGACATTTGGACTTTGGGACATTATTATTTTATTTTTTTTAAACCCTACGGAAGGGTAGTTTTTAATATTAAACCGTTTGCAGAGAAGGACGACAATTACGATATCGTCTCGGCCCCTCGGGTTCGTACACTGACACAGGAGTCAATGGCCCGAGTCGACTTCAACGGTTCATCCCCCGTCTGGAACGGGAGGTAAGATTCTGAACACTCGCGAATCCCCTGTCAGCGAGTTACTGTCTTCCTTCGTATGCATATATGCTGAGGACTGAATACGGACTTTTATTTTCCTAGTAAAGGGTAAGGCCTGGCCATACAAGATAAGGGTTTGGATTTCATCACCGTTCTCTTCTTGCCCGCCTTAGGAAAACGATACCGAACGCGAACCTAAGCTTAAAATATTGACTAGAACGAGACCGATAGGGTAACGAGTTTGTAGGAAAGTCGTTCAAAAGGATCGTATTGGGTATCTTGTTATCCTAACTCAAAGTTCAGGAAGATTACTGTAAGTCGATTAGAGCCGCCTTGTAACCCAGGGAAGCGTTGCCAAAGAGGTGGGGGTATCAAAGCTCATCTGAGCTTCTCCTACTTCTCTTCGACTTACTTTATTCGGATCGTCCTACGAGGTTTGCTAAAATTATACCCAGTTGCCTCTTGGAAGAGTAGAAGCTGGTCTAGAAACAATCTAAGTAGAGCCATCATGCTTTTTGTTTGCTAGAAATCAATAGGGTTGATTTGGTTGAGATGTCCTTGTTTTGCGATTGCTTACCCTTCCAATTTAGGAAATTCGTTTGTATGCCTGAACGTAAGAGAGACGCCCTAGGTAGATTTGTTAAAGAAAAACCTAGCAGTTCAAAGCGTCTCGATTACCTTGACTTAGAAGGTCCGATTTTCGGAGAGTCCTGTTTTGAACGTACTCCTTTTACTGAGGAGAGAATCCCCAATACTCCGATAGCACCAGAAATGGCTACTTTGAAAGCTTTGTTGAATCCGACTAGGACCACTCGTCCCTCGTGTATTAAGTTAGCTGACACAGAAGCCAATTATGAGCTTAGACCTGGGACCATACAGATGCTCCCAATCTTTTTAGGGAAAGAAAATGAAAACCCTTATTTCCATGTTAGGGATTTTGAAGAAATTTGCAGCCTAAGAATTAGAGGCTTAGATGATGATGCTTTGAAACTTAGGTTATTTCCCCTTTCCCTGAAAGATAAAGCCAAATCGTGGCTGTATAGTTTGACTTCTGAGTCAATCGAAACATATGAACAACTTACATATGCCTTTTTCAATAAGTTTTTCCCTATGCATAAAACATCGTCTATTAGGACGCAAATCTGCACATTTTCACAACAAGAGGGAGAATCTTTGTATAGGTATTTGGAAAGGTTCAATGATTTGTTAACACAATGTCCTCACCATGGTTTAGAAAAGGTTAGGCTAGTTCAGATCCTTTATGAGGGTTTAGATTATTCCACAATATCCACGGTTGAAGCTTTGTGTACAGGTGGGTTTGAGAACCAAACTGTTGATGCGGCAATGGCATTTTTGAATGAAGCCGCCGAAAAGAACCAACAATGGAAAATAGTAGGGAACCCCGGAAAACAATTCTTCTAAGCAGAGGAAATGTTAATAGGGTAGAAGGAGGCTCTGAATCAGATGCCAAGATTACAGCGATAGCTAAAAGGTTAGAAGTTTTAGAAATGGGTCACACTAGTGGTAGATTGGAGCCTTTTTGGGAAGGCCATAATAATGAAGAGCAAGCCAATGCTCTTTATAATAACACTAGACTCGATAATCGTCAGAAATTTGACCCATATTCAGAAACCTATAATCCTGGGTGGAGAAACCATCCGAACCTTGCATGGTCTAAGGACCATAATCAAGGTCAGTTTAGTAACTCTAATGCTTCCCCAGGTTTTAGTTATGCTAAGAATCCTTCGGGACAAGCTCAATTTCAGAATCAGTCGAATAAGAAAATCCTAAGCCTAGAGGAATCTCTCATTTTGTTAACTCAGCAAACTGCAAAATTTCAGCAATCAGTAGAACTAAGTCTACAAGCTAGTAACAAGATAGGACAAGAAAATAGTCAGGCTATTTCCGAGTTAAAAACCCAGGTAGGTCTGATAAATGAGTCTCTGAGAGAAAAAGGTAGGTTTCCTAGTCAAACACAACCCAACCCTAGAGGAGTTCATGAATTAGGTACAAAACCATCGAATCAATTGAATGCTATTAGGACCCTTAGGAGTGGTAGAGTTGTAGACAATAAGGTAAACATGCCCGAAAGTGAGCAAACTGTAGTTCACCCCTCAGGACCATCCACAGCTGAGGAGACTGATAAAATCTCTGATGATGTCAATTCGGTTCCTGAGAGGCCCTATTTTATTCCTAGAGCCCCACTTCCACAGCTACTAGTACCAACAAAGAATGAATCCAACTTTAATGACATTATGGAGGTTTTTAAGAAAGTTACCATAAACCTTCCGTTACTAGAAGTAATTAGGCAACTTCCGGCTTATGCCAAGTTCCTCAAGGATATGTGTACGCGAAAGCGAAAGCTTAGTGTCCCTAAAAAAGCCTTTTTAGCCTGTCATGTAAGTTCGATCATTCAGAACACCACAACTCCTAAGTATAAAGACCCAGGTGCCCCTACCATTGCTTGCACAATAGGAAAACACAGGGTAGAAAAAGCTTTACTTGACTTAGGAGCTAGTGTGAACTTACTTCCGTACCATGTGTACTTACAACTGGGACTTGGTGAATTGAAACCCACCAAGATAACACTACAGTTAGCTGATAGGTCTGTTAAAATTCCGCGTGGTGTGATAGAAGATGTTCTTATTGAGGTCGACAAGTTTATTTATCCTGTGGATTTTGTAGTCCTAGATACACAACCTGTCCCTGACCCAGAGAATCAAATACCGGTGATTTTAGGTCGCCCATTTTTAGCCACGTCTAATGCTGTTATCAACTATAGGACCGGACTCATGAACATATCCTTTGGTAATATGACCACTGAACTAAATGTCTTTAATGTTACCAGACAACCTTCTGATTTAGAGGAAGTGAATATGATTAGTACTTTGGTTCAGGATCTAGTTCAGGATAGTTGGGACGACACTTTGTTTGGTGATTCTTTAGATGAATTTGATGAGACAATTATCTTAGGTGAGATAGAAGACCAAACTTTAGAACTGGAAGAAGCTCTTGAGTATTTTAAAGACTCTGAGGATCCATAAATTCAAGCCATAGTTAAAGGTCTTACGGAGAGTAGTGATTACCCTAAGTTTGGGGGTAGTGATGGTTCTACTGATCGTCAAGTTTCCCCATTAGAAGTCCCTAACTTGGGAATCGAGCCTAGTGCATTTGAGGTATTACTTGAGTCTATTCAGACTCCACAACCCGATCCTCCCGATACTATCCAAGAGGAAATCCATCTATTAGAGACCCGTTATTCAGATAAATCTGTTTGTCAAGACATCCATATGAAGCTCAAGTGGGCGCCCCAGATAGGTCCAGTTGTCTTGCAAGAAACTTTCAATAAGGTTGTGCTCCGTTTGTTAATTCGACTAGTGGCAGTGCTATTTGGTTCTGATGACCCACAGTTATTTCGACTACTGATATATGATTTGAAAGGGAATTAGCCATTTCATGGTACTTGATGTCTGGCTGAAGACTTTAAACTTAGCATTTCTTGGGAGGTAACCCATGGTTCATGCAACATGGTAATATCTTTCCTTAACTCTTTTTCTTCAAATGGTAACAGTTTCTCCTTGTTCATGCTTTTAATTTTATCTTTAGAATATTGGGGACAATGTTAGATTTAAGTTTTGGGGTATGGGAGAAACTTTTTAGTTGCATTATAAACTCCAGAGTCTAGAAATTTATGCCTATTAAGGAGTGCACTAACTAATCTAAGTGGATGGAAGCATTTTGGTTTAGGAGTTGAGGAACCAATCTGATTAGATGGAAACGTCTATAAGAGTCTATTCATAAAAGCACGGAGCTCAGGTGTTAGAAATAACATGATAGTTTCACCGTATCTCGGAATCATGTTATTACTTCTGTTTTTGTTTTTGCAAATTTTTATGTTGATGTCTGCTGGGTTGAAATAGAGTGATTGAGTTACTATAATAATAATAATAAAAAAAAAAGACTAGACCAATTAGACCAATCGGAATAAATAACACTTGGATAGTAATATGTGTGTGTTCTCCCTGTCTCCGTCGCCTAAACAAGCGTGGAATGCAGGATCCACGGGAATTACCATGTAATCTGCTGACAAGAAGCATGCGCTTGGATCCAAAAGATCTAATCATGTCGTTAAAATAATAAATAAATAAATAAATAAATGTGTGTTCAATAAATCGACCGTTGGTTCCCTTGTATATGCCAGATGAGTTGATCTAGAATTAGGATTATGACCAATGGTCCCCTTGTATATGCCAGTTGTGTTGATATTAGTCTAGACCAGTATCTCAATCCACTAGGTCATAGGTTCATCTTGGCATTGAAGTCCATTCGCAACCATCTATTTCTATATCCATCTTCTAAATCTATTCATGTGATTTGTTTGATTCCGGATATTGATGTCCATAGTGCGACTATCTTAGTAGAGCTCTGCCACTTATATATGAATTTTAGTATACTTGAGTGCAAACTCATATACAGCAATTGGAATTTCGCATCAGGGTACTTCCTCCCGTAATCAATAAGTATGCCAACCAAGGAGGTTCTTTAGTGCATTCCAAGGTTCTGCGTAGATAGCTAGGGTTTGGAGTAAAGGTTTTGTGGGTACACCTCTGGTAAACCCTCCCGAGACTATAACTCGGCCGCTAGGGCCACCTAGGGGTTTAAAGGCTTGTTGCACATGCTAAGTGCAATCGACGATGCCTGCGACAGTGAGTTAGGATTTTATTTTGTAGTTTTAATTTGCTCGGGACTAGCAAATAATAAGTTTGGGGGTATTTGATAGATGCATTTATGTGCCTATTTTCATCTCTATTGTGTATATTGTCAGTACCCATTTTTGTACTAATTTTGGTATTTTATCCCTTTGTAGGTGTTTTTGGAAAAATAGTGGAATCTTAGCCTCAGTGTTCTTTTAATATTGATATCATATTTGTTTATTTGCTATTTTAATCGGAATATAAGTCTAGAATCGAGTCTTCACAAGTCCGAGTTGAACGAACTCTACTTATCACTTTTTACAACAACATAAAATCACATCACCTATGGCACGTGTGTACAACCACGATAAGAAATATGAGTAAGTCGTGCAAGCGGTTGAAGGAGTTACCAAAGTAGTGGATGGACAATCAACCAAGTCTCCACACGACGTGGAACCGGTTTAACGACGATTTCCCACTTTCCCACTCTTTCACTCCAGCAACAGTCACACTTACAGGGATCAATGTGTCTACTATTCTTGCAATATAAATAAGTTCATGAATCCACGATTGAACAACAACAATTTCGACCAACAAGAAATTATCGCTCAATCGATGAGAACTTATTTCATCCGAACTCAACAGTTCACAAAACTTGCAGAAACCTTTAACGCATTCATAATCCTCGAACATCATTGATCTCACACACACTTCTCAGCTTCCCTCCTACAGATCGACCCTCATCCCTCTTTGTGACCGAATTGAATCTGGAACAGCCATTAACTTGGTTTAGGTCGGAGTCCTACAGATTGATCTCTCGAACTCAAAGCACTCCCTTGCAGTGCGTCTGTTTGAAAAAACGTTTAAGGAATTTGCTCGGTCGAGGAGTCTCCGCCCGCACGCTCGTCTTTCACTTTCCTAAAAAACCAGCGAATAGTTTTCACCCATCAACAAATAGATACACATTTAATCTACACATATACTAATTTTAAGCAAATCACATGGGATGGGATTAGCAATTTGAATTAATTGAGAAATAGGTAGATCTAAATTAGATGTAGGCTTCATAGAATTTATTCGGTCCATTCGTTATATCAAACCCATTATTATAATCAAACTAGCAAGACACCAAAAATACCTACGTTAACAAGTAGACGAAGAATAAAGAGTATTTTTGATCTAACAAATTAAAAAATTGATATTAGAAAGACATATTGTGTTTATATTGCTTTATTCAAGTTGAAAAAGATTACATTTTCATGAGATTTCGATCAATCGACTGGTAAAATAGGAAGAGAGCCTAGTTAGGAATTCAGGGTACGAAGAGAAATTCGGGACGACAAACGTACGAGTATTACACAGATTAGGATAACTCGAATTTGGTCAAAAATCCGACCAACAATATGAAATCCGTCAATAAGTCTAAACAGTATACGTATGCGTATAGTTCGTTTTGGAGATATGAATTTGGACATAATGTTCAAAATATATCAAACGATAAAATAGACATTTTTAGTACAGAGATATATGGAAATCTAATTATTTTCTAAATGAAGTATATTGAAAAAATATCCAATGTTCAACAACCAAAGTGTTATCCAATAGTTCAATGTGTAATATAGAGTGCTAAAGGTCAAGTCAAAGGTTCGAATCTATTTATATGTTTTTACAACGTCAAAGGTTCTAATCTATCTGTTCTATCCAGCTATCCTTTTTTTACAAAAAGAAAATGGAAATAACATTGTATATTTTTACAAAATCAAATGTTCCAATCCAGCTATTCTATTTTATTTTATTTTTTACAAAAAAGATGTAATTAACAGTGTTGACTCGGCCAATCACTATAATATGACTTTGAGTTTTTCACATTGCTTTGTTAAACTGAAATCGAATAAATAAACCGAACTTGTGGTGTGGGATAATCATTTCAAGTCCATCAATTATGTGGAGACCTTTGTTTATAAAGGCCACCAATCTGAATGGAGATCTTATTACTCAAAATCAGGATACAAATAGAAACTTATTAAGGGAGCAAAATTGTGGTTGTATCATCCCAATATGTTGATACATCTACGATGCACTCTTTCTTTCTTTTTTCGTTGGATGTTGTTGGAAAAATGGGCTAAAATAGATGGATGAAAAGAATACAGAGAATGTTATAGCACTGCTTATCAACACTAATCATTGTTTCACCATCATTTATTCTTTGATCAAACTAACATGTGGATTATATCTTGAAATTATAATGGCTTTGCTAGTAAAAAGTCCAGATATCATATCGAGGATTTAGATGGTCCGTATAACCCATATATATTATTTTCGTTCTGAAACTAAGATTGATTCTAATAAAATTTGGAATTACGTCAGACCTAATGTTAGAGCACTGCTCGGTCGAACTCGCAAGCGTTGCTATCTCAAGCTAGTTTGTCAAGTTTAGTTGATCAAAACTATATACTTGATTTCTAGTCTACTTATAGCTATGTCTCGGATTAGGATAGAATGTGTAGTTGAGATTTAGACTTCACGGCGTTCACCAATTGAAGAAGAAGATCTACTGAGGAGCTTGGAGGAACTTCATCAACAAAAGGTATGTGGAGACCAAAACTTATCTATTACTCAGAAGTCTATTCTATTTTATCTTCTAATGAGACTAAGTCGTATAGCTATATAGACTTTTATATATACACATTTGATATTTTGAGCGAAGTTTATCTCGCTTATCTATTTCTCGAAATATGGTTGGAAGCTTTTTGCTTTAGCTATGTTCATCATATTCTTGACGAGTTTAGTTGGAAACAATTTATTTGTTGGAAACTAAATATTAAGTCAAAAGATGATCATGTGAAAATTACCTTAAACATCTTACATGATTTGTGTGAGACAGTCATTTGATGTTAACTTAGGAAGTTTCGTATTGATCATTCGATCACTTGAAAATTACTTGAAGCTAATGGTATGTGTGAGATTACCATTGTCGTCTTCTAAGGATGTTTCAATGATTGAAATGAGAGTTTAGAACAATTACCCATGTATGGATACAACACAGTATGCAAACTGTTTTGTTATGATTCAGGTCCGGAACTCTTGTTTGCGTACCTAGTATGCGAACGGATTTACATGAGAAGATCCAGAACTATTGTTTGAACGAGTTTACCTGAGTTGGGTCTGGGACGGTTGTTCGCGAACCGGGTTTGCGAACGGCTTGACTAGGCCAAGGCACGGAGCTGTTGTTCGCGTACCTAGTTTGCGAACACAGTGGTTAAGTTCCAAAATCAGTTATGTATGATTCTCAAACTCATGAACTAAAACATTTATGATTTAAGGAATGCAAATTAACTTTGCAACCGTGGCTTAATGTTCATGAATTGATTCTTGTATATTGTACGATTACGAATCAATCCGATTTTGTTTCAATTTGTTCATGGATGAACAATTGAACAACTCTATTTGAAACACAATTAGATTTATTTGATTATCTTTCATGTTTGATTGATCATCATAATTGGTCTAGAAGTGTTAGATGAATAAGGCTAAGACAAAAATGTTCATATGGCTAACTTCAGTTAACTATTATTGAGCCAACTTAATATACACGTTTAGGTACGGTTACCCATATTTAAATATAAGTATATTTCATTTGTGTGTAACAAGTTAAGACCATCTAACTGTGGAGATTAATTGCTTAATTTCTAAGCAGACTTAGCTTGAATCTTAAATCAGGATTTCATCTAACGGTGAATATTGAATGCTTTGTTACTAAGCTATCTTATCTTTGATTGTAATCAACCCTGATTTGAAAGACTATATAAGGGAGAACTCTAGCAACTAGAAAGCCTAATCCCGGCACTTTCCTGTGTCCTAGTTGCAAACTAGAGTCGATTCTCCTTTAACCTAGGTTTTTCCAAAACCATATTAGTTTAACGATTTGAAGACTTCATTTGGGATTCCTGAAGCCAGATCCAACTATTTTCCCTTTAGTTGCGTATTCTGATCTTAGTTGATTTATCGTATTGAGTTTTATATTCTCTAAGATCTAATCGAGATTTATCTCCGATAGGTAAGATATAAAAAGTAATCACAACAAATCTTCATCTTAGACTCTTGTAATTCCGCAATAACTTTTTATGTTAATCAGTTAGATTATTGTGAGGTGATTGATATTTCTAGGATGCTCTTTGGGAGTATAAGACCATATTATTAATTGGTTCATGTTCACCTTGATTTTTCAAAAGACGGAACAAAAACCGAATAAAGAATGGACATATCTATGGGAGACAAATTTGTTTATAAGTCTTCGACTTTGGGTCATAGAAACTCTTAGTTGTGGGTGAGATCAGCTAAGGGAATCAAGAGCGCAGAATTCGGCGTGGTTCTAGAGGTGTAAGGAAAGCGACTGTACCTTAATCGGTGTTAGACTTGGTTAGGGATCAACTACATTCCAGTCCGAAGTTAACTTGTAGTGGGTTAGTGTCTGTAGCGGCTTAATACATTGTGGTGTTCAAAGCTGAACAAGGTCCCGGGGTTTTTCTGCATTTACGATTTCCTCGTTAAATTTTTTTATGGTGTCTGTGTTATTTCTTTTCCACATTATATTTGTTTATATAATTGAAACATCACAGGTTGCGCGTCGTTCAATCAATTGAAAGTTCCAACCTTGTTTGTTGGATATAACTTAATTGACACTTGGACATTGGTCTTTGGTACCGTCCAAGTTGTTTCTCATATTAATCAGGATCACGGATTTCTATCTGTTCGATTTGCTGATTGTATTGATAAATAGAGATAAAGCTCTTTGATATAGTTCTTGATTGAGTCTCACTTTTAAGTTGGTTCTATTGAAATTATATTGGAGTTTAGTCCATACAAATTTCCGAATGAATTATTGGGTGTGTTTGTTATACCCCCGCTTTTTCAATAGGTATAAGAGCAGGCAAACACACTAAGACCTCATAAGTTTGTGTTTGTAGCAATCTGACTTTATGGACAGAAGTGTTTTCTCTATAAACGTACCGCCAGTCTTTGATGACTCGAATTACTTATGGTGGAAAATTGATATGCATGCCTTTCTTCAAGCGCGTGATTTTCAATCATGGGTTCGTTTTGTTAATGGCTATGATCCTCCAATGATTACAATAGACGGTGTAACTGTTGCAAAGGATATTGGTGATTATGATAATCTTGAGATTCTTGCTGCAAAGCAAAATTCTGACGGATTAAATGTTATCATCCATGCCATTACCCCAGATCTTCAGCACCATGTGACTACGTGCACTCGGTCTAAATATGCTTGGGATATCTTAGAAACCGTATTTGAAGGGAATACCTCTGAGAAAGAAGTTAGGCTTCAAAACCTAAATTCTGATTGGGAAAACCTTCGTATGGCTGATGAAGATTCGTTTGATGAGTTTGATCACAAATTGTCTAAAATTGTTAATGCATATTTTGCATTGGGTAAGACTACTCCTAAAAAGAACATTGTGATGAAAATTCTCAGATCGCTGCCAGCTAGATACAATTCTAAGAAACATGCCATCGTTGATGGAAATAACCTTGAAACGCTTTCCAAAAATACTCTTGTTGGAAAGCTAAAGATTTTTGATCTTGAACTAAGTAAAAGAGAAAAACTTCGCGTGTCTTGCAATCATGTTGCTGCACCTAATGTAAATTCTCCATGTCCTGAATTGATTGATATGAAGGATGAGAATTGCTTTAATTCAACTCTTAAAGAAAACTCTTAGATGGAGAAAATGAGAGTCTCGTAAAAAATCTTCTTCATCAATCAATGAAATGGATAGAAAATTTACAAAGACTATGATAATGGAACTTGTTCCAAGTGCTACAGATATGGTCATCATATCTCTAGTTGTCCCAATAAGGAGATTAGTGAGAAAACTAAAGCATGGATGGCAACTCTTGACTACTGTCCCAAGGAAGAAGTCTGTGAAAGTTCTCTCACTTACCTTGCTGAAAGTCACACTTGTCTCTCCAACAGTTCTGATTATCCCATGATAAACAATCTAACTTTCCCAGAAGAGAAAATCGATCTCTTGACCAAATATCTGTACTCAATGAAGAGTATGTTTCAATTGGAAAATGAAGCAGAAAACGAAAAAAATCGAGCCAATGATTTTGGTGATTAAAGATCTGGAGCAAAAGTTGAAGCGAAAAGCACGAAAAAGGGAACAAATATTTTAATTTTATTTTAATTTTAGGGTTTTTTTTATTTTTCTTTTTAGAAACTGTATTCGGGCTTGCTATTATTTTTGGACTTTTTGGACTTTGGTCATTATTATTCTTAAACCCTAAGGAAGGGTGGTATTAAATATAAACTGCTACAAGGTAGGACGATAATTATGATATAGCCTCTGCACCTTGGGTTCGTACACTGACATAGGAGTTGGTGGCCCAATTTGACTACAGCTGATTTGTCACCCATTTGGAAAGGGAGGTAAGCTTTTAACCACCCACGAATTCCCTGTCAGTGGGTATTATGGACGCCTTTGTATGCATATATGTTGAGGCTATGAAAACAAACTTTTATTTTTTTTAGTAAAGGGTACTACCTATATATATATATATACACACGATAAAGTCTCGAATTTCATCACCATTTCCTTCTTGCCGCCTTAGGAAAACGTTTCCAACGCGAACCCAAGATTAAAATATTGACTACAATGAGGGATAAGGTGATGAGCTTGTAGGAAAGTTTTTCAAAATAATTATATTAGGTATCTTGTTATCCTAACTCAAAGTTTAGGATGATTACTGTAAGTTGAATCGCGCCACCTTGTAACTCGAGGAAATGTTGCCACAGAGGTAGGGTAATTCAAGCTCCTTAGAGCTTATCCTGCTTCTCTTTGACTTACTTTAATTCAGATCATTTTAAGAGGCTTGCTAAAATTGTAATTAGTTGCTTTTGGGGGGGAACAGAAGCGGTCTGGAAACAATCTAAGTGGAGCCATCGTGCTTTTTGCTGGCTAGAAATCAATAAGTTTGATTTGGTTGAGTTAGCCTTGCTTGTGTTTATAAGAATTCCCTTCCGATTAGAATTTATTTTTAATCTTTTTAGTGTATGCCAAAAATACTCGAGACCATTACTAAGCATGCTTGGAAAATAGACGATCTAGGATGTCTGATTAGTGACAAGCCTAGTAGTTATGCTTGTGGACACAGGGAGCTCGAAGAATCTTCTTTGGAGAGCCCAATTTTTGGAAATTTCAGTATTGAACATCCGTCTCTTAGTGAGGAAAGTACCCTTAGTACTTCGACTATGCCGGTGATGGCAACTTTAAAATCTTTATTGAATCCTACTAGAATAATTTTTCCATCATGTATCAAGTTAGCTGACCCTAAAGCAAACTATGAATTGAGACCTGAGACTATACAGATGCTCCTAGTCGTTTTAGGGAAAGAACATGAAAACCCCTATTTCCATGTTAGGGTTCTTGAGGAAATTTTTAGTACCCTAAGAATTAAAAACATGGATGACAAAGGATTAAAACTTAGGTTATTTACTTTTTCCCTGAAAGACAAAGCCAAATCTTGGATAAATAGTCTTACTTTTGAGTCCATTGAAATATATGAACAACTTATATCTTTTTTCTTCCAGAAGTTTTTCCCTAGGCACAAGACATCATCTATTAGGCAGCAAATTTACACATTTTCTCAACAATAAGGAGGATGTTTATATAGGTATTTCGAAAGGTTCAACAATTTATTGGCACAATGTCCTCATCATGGATTAGAAAAGGTAAGTCTAGTTCAGATATTTAATGAGGGTTTATGTTAGAGCACTACTCGGTCGAACTCGCAAGCGTTGCTATCTCAAGCTTGTTTGTCAATGTTAGTAATCAAACCTATAAGTCTTGATTTCTAGTCTACTTAAAGAAATGTCTCGGACTAGGATAGAATGTGTAGTTGAGCATTAGACTTCACAACGGTCATTAATTGAAGACGAAGAACTATTAAGGAGAGCTTATGGAACTTCATCAACAAAAGGTATGTGGAGACTAAAACTCATCTATCACTTGGAAAGTCTATTTCTACTTTATCTCCTATATTGAGACAAAAGTCGTATTACTATAGTTTTCGATTATACACATTTGAGATTTTGAGCTGAGTTTAACTCGCTTACATATTTCTAGAAATATGTGTTGGTAAGCTTTCGCTTCAACCAAGTTCATCTTATATTCTTGATGAAAGTCAAAAGATGATCATGCAAAAATCGCCGAGTAACATCTTACATGGTTTGTGTGATACAATCATTTGGTGTAGACTTGGAATGTTTCGTTATGATTATTTCAATAACTTGAAAATTGCTTTGATGCTAATAGTGTGTGAAAACGGCTATTGTCATCCTCTAAAAAAGTTTCAACAATTGAAATAAGAGTTTAGAACACTTAACCAACATTGGATTATAAATATGTTTTGCACTCTTGCATATGTGTGATCCATATCCGGGACTCATAGTATGCACACCCGTATGCGTACCTGTTGGTTTGAGAAGTCCGGGAACCTAAGTGCGCGTACTCGTACGCATACTGGCATAGGTTTGTGACCGGAAATTTCTGCTGGGTTTGGAGGTATGCGTACCTATTCGCATACTGGCGAAAACCAAACTTGGTCTGGCTATTTCAAGTATGCATACCCGTTTGCATACTTGAATGGTTAAAGTTCTAAAATCGGTTGTGACATGAACAAATACATTTATATAATAAGGAATGCATTCTTTGCAAACCGTGGCTATAATGTTCATGAATTGATTCGAGCGAATCAAACCGATTTTGCTTCAATTGTGTTCTTGTATACTTCTATGAGAATATAGCAATTGAAAAACTCTTTAACTAGTTTCATTTGAGTCATTTGAACTAGTTATGGTAAAGATGAATAAGGTTGATACGAGAGTATTCATATAGCTAACCTCAGTTAACTAATGTTGATCCAACATGGTGTACACGTTTAGGTACGGTTACATAAACCTAAATAAGGGTACATTTCATTTGTGTATAACAAGCTAGGTTCGATCTAACGGTTGAAAGATATTAGCTTGGGTTTAATCAGGTTTTCATCTAATGGTAAATATTGAATGCTTTGTTACCAAGGTAACTAAGATTGCAAACCCTGATTTGAAAACTATATAAAGGAGAACTATAACAACTAGGAAACCTAATCCCCACAACTCATGTGTGATACTAGTTGCGACTAGAGTCGATTCTCCTTTAACCTTAGGTTTTTCACGAAACCATGTAGGTTAACGACTTAAAGACTTCATTGGGATTGTGAAGCCAGACCCAACTATTTTCTCTGTAGTTGCGTGTTCTGATCTTTCTTTGTTCTATCGTATTGAGTATTATCTTCTCTAAGATTTGCTCGAGATTTAATCTCCGATAGGTAAGATTAAAAGTAGTCACAAACATCTTCGTCTCATCGTTTGTGATTCCATAATATCTTGTTTCGCTACCATACGATTAAGATTATTGTGAGGTGATTGATAATACTAGGCTGTTCTTCGGGAATATAAGTCTGGTTTATCAATTGGTTCCTGTGCAACTTGATTTATCAAAAGACGGAACAAAACTCATAGGTATTTCTGTAGGAGACAGATTTATCTATTCCAATAGAATTTTATGTGTGAGACAGATTTGTTTATCAAGTCTCCGACTTTGGGTCGTAGCAACTCTTAGTTGTGGGTGAGATAAGCTAAGGGAATCAAGTGCGTAGTATCCTGCTGGGATCAGAGGCGTAAGGAGCACGACTGTACCTTGAATTAATGTGGGATTGATTAGGGTTCAACTACATTCCAGTCCGAAGTTAATTGGTAGTAGGCTAGTGTCTGTAGCGGCTTAATACAGTGTGGTGTTCAAAGATGGACTAGGTCCCGGGGTTTTTCTGCCTTTATGGTTTCCTCGTTAACAAAACTTCTGGTGTCTGTGTTATTTCTTTTTCGCATTATATTTTGTTATATAATTGAAATATCACAGGTTGTGCGTTGAATTGATCAATTGGTAAATCCAACCTTTGGTTGTTGATTGAAATTGATTGATCCTTGAACATTGGTCTTTGGTACCGCTCAAGTTATTCCTCTTATATTCAATCGGGCTCGCAAATTCCTATTTGCTGATTGCGGATTGAATTAAGAGATAGGGATATAAAACTCTTTGATATACTTTGCTCTAGATTGAGTCTGACTGTCTAGTTGATTCTCTTGAAAGTATATTTGAGTTTGTCCATCTATATTGCCAAACGAAATATTGGGTGTGGTTGTTAGACCCCCGCTTTTTCAATTGGTATCAGAGCAGGCAAACAAATTTAAGACCTCATAAGTCTGTGTTAGCAGCGATCTGAATATGGACAGAAGTGCTATCTCTGATAAACGCATCACCAGAAACAAAAGTTCTTTTTCTATGAAATCTATTAAAGAGAAAGATTTATCAATCTCGAATATAGACGAACCTAGTGTTCCAACGAAACAGACTTCCATTGACAAGTGTTACCCGGTTTACCTTACTGACAAGTCTGACTCTGAAGTTGAAAGGGAAGCAGCCAAAGAGAGTGCATTAATTCTAAAACTTGTTAGAATCCAGGATGATGATGTCAACCGGTTGAAACACAAAGTCAATATTCTTGTTGGTATGGTAAATGAACGTGACTCTTTTCTAAAGGTCCTTCGAGAGAAAAACGTCTCAGCCCGTTCTTCACGAACTCTGCTTGAGGAAAATCTCAAAGAGGATACTTTGGAAACTAAACTTCTTTCGAGTAAACTCTCTATTCAAGAATGTTCCAAAGAGTCCACTATACCAATTGCTTCTGATTTAACTGTAAAAAATTCAGTTTCAGAAGTAAAACTGAAATCCCCTCCTGTTGAAAAGAATGTGCCTGTGTCTTCCTCTAATCAAGGAATTGCCGCATCACATGGAAGGAAGATATCTCCCAACGATGGGTTAAAGACTATTCTGTCTAATCACTTAGGTGATCAGAAAGTGTGTCTCTTTTGTGATTCAAAAGGAAATGTTGAACAAAAGAGGAATTCGAGGTTGAATGACAATTCTATTGTTTGTCTTCAACATACCTTAGATTTAATTCTCAAAGGTGTAACTGACATTCGTATGTCTATACCAATTGGTTTTAGTACTCACCCTGTGTACCCTACTAGGAAAGTCAGTTCGATGTGTTCCTCAAATGTTCAAATACGAAACAATCTTCCTAAACTAATTCGTTCAAGAAGAACTCATAGAGCTTCTTCAATCAAAAAGGGAGATAAGATTGTTCTTGATGTGAAAAAGGTACCAGAAGAAGGAGGCAAAAAGGAAGAGGTGGAAGAAAACCTAAAAATGATAATTGAAGGTTATAAATAAATTATTAACAGGCTGTCAATTCCCTCTAGTCAAGATTCTTCAGGTAAGAATACATACTATGCATCGTATATTGATTATAGTAATTTTTATGATAACTTTTCGCATCAAAAGGTTTTTACTCCAAAGATTAGAAGAAAGAGGTTTAACCGAAAACAACGTTCATTTGATGAGCTCAAGGCTTATACTTGTGCTAATTAATCACAAGGTTGAAATCTCACTCACAAAAATTCCTGGTTGGGTGAGATATATTCAGGTATACTTGGTGGCAAAGTGTTTTATGATTTTCTGGCTATTTTCTTATCGTTTCTAGCCAGATTATCATTCACAAACATGTTTGCATAAGTATTTGTATTTCAACTTTTTATTTTTTAATTTCTTCTTGAAATTTTTGTATGTCAAAATGCTATTCTTATGCTCTAAATTTTTATCTTGTGAGAATGTAAAATTTATTGATCTAGAGTTGTGAAATATTCACGTAGCAAAAACATTGGTGTGTATACTATGTCTTGCTTCTTGTCAATTCGCCTGGGTTCTTTCCGGCTATGGTCAAGTCTGTGTTCGTACTGGTATCCTTGTTACATGTCACGAACCAACTTTGGAAATATTAAAAATTTCATTCCCTGAGAAACTATTTTAAAACACCAAAACCTTCTTGTGAGTACGCTTACTCTAGGATTTTGTTTTTGTTAAGAATGGGTTCTCCTCTTTGTTCTTGGGATTTTCCGAAAGACTTTATTGATGACGCTGTTTATTTTGAGTTCGTCTTAAAGAAGAAAAGAACCATTGTTGAAGCTGATAAACTCATTCCTGGTGCATCATGTTATTATGCATATTCCCATCAAGATAGAAAAAAGGCTGAGATGGTCTCTGCTGAAGTGGTTCATGGTTTTCTCAATGATCTCGGAAAAGCAAAACTGAAGCTTGGAAAATCTATGAAGGATCTTGATGTGTTACGAACTGAGTTGAAAAAGGTTAATTCTGACCTTGTTCTCATGAAGTCACATGTTAAGGATCGTCTCAAAAAGGATATCTTTTCAAAAGATGATGTCGATGCTGTCAGTCACAAGCTTGAAGGTCTTGAAGCCCGTGAAGATTCTGAACACGATCTCTGTTTTTAACGTTTGTTCGGTTGTTTTGGTTTTAACGGTTGTCTAGAAAAACTTCTTATGAGAATTTATTCTTGTGTTTTAAGAAGGATAACTAGGGTTTGGAATAGCCATTATTGTCAGTACACATAGATATTTCCAATGATTTTCATCTTGCAATGTTTTTAGATTTATTTATTTATTTAAATTCTAAAGTTTACTTGGAAGATGATTTTTGCATTATTAATCTTTATGGTTTTATATATTGCAAATTGTTATGGGATATGTTGTTTACGTCCGTGAATCTTGACTGTCCCATACTTGTTCAAAAGTTAACTCTATTATATGTCGATATGAAAGTATTGATAAAAGATAGAATGAACTTTTGACTACAAAAGTTAAGCCTTTTATGTCATTATGCAAATATTGATGGAAGAAAGGATGAACTTTTGTTTTCAAAGATTAAGTCTATTATATGTCATTGTGCAAATAGTGATGAAAAATAGAATGAATCTTTGATTATTCCGCAGTATTGGTCTTTCCCTGATCCACATCTTTGTGTATGTACTGTGTTGGTCCGTAAGTTCTCTTATGTTGAGCATGGCAATTTGAATTGATCATTTTCCTTGTGGTTAATTCAATTGAGATTTTTGGATACAAATTCATGCTTCATGTGATTTGTTAATGTCAAAAGAAATCCTTTTTTTCTTATAAAAGTAAGGTCGCTCTTGTTGTTCTTTTGAGAATGACATTTTATGGGTGGGAGTTTTTAATTAAACTTGTGCTTAATTGCCAAATCTTTGTTGGGAGTGCGGCTGTGGAATATTGTAGGGGTTATCTTGTATCTTTATAAACTCCTTGATGAATGCATTTAGTTTAGGCTATTTGATGGCATATAAACAAGTTGGTATGTTGTTCCCTTTTGGTCATGAAGTATTTTCATGAGGATCCCACTAGTTTTCGTACTTTTGCCAATTTATATTGACAAAAAGGGGGAGAATTAATGTGTAGTTCACACTACAAATACATATGGTTTACGGATCATTATGTAAGGGGGAGTGGTTTTCATATTGAGATGAAGTATTGACTAAGGGTGAGTGATACATATCACCATAGTATTGTTGTCAAAGTTGTGATGCAATTGGACTTTGATGTTGTATAATGATACTATGACACTGTATAACAATGATTGAGAGCAATTTTTTTCTCATTGTTATAGCTACGGATCTTCAACAACGATGATGCTGATTTGAACACATTTGGAATCATTGGAGTACTTGGAAGTGACTAAGATTTCGAGTAATGTTGAAGAACCGAGGAGATCAAGCATTTGGATAAGAAGCTACAAAGTTTATTTATTTTGTAGTTTTGTATTGATAGTTTTGTCACTAAAATTGACAAAGGGGGAGATTGTTAGAGCACTGCTCGGTCGAACTCGCAAGCGTTGTTATCTCAAGCTTGTTTGTCAATGTTAGTGATCAAAACTATAAGTCTTGATTTCTAGTCTACTTAAAGAAATGTCCCGGACTAGGATAGACTGTGTAGTTGAGCATTAGACTTCACAACGGTCATTAATTGAAGACGAAGAACTATTAAGGAGAGCTTGTGGAACTTCATCAACAAAAGGTATGTGGAGACTAAAACTCATCTATCACTTGGAAAGTCTATTTCTACTTTATCACCTATATTGAGACAAAAGTCGTATTACTATAGTTTTCGATTATGCACATTTGAGATTTCGAGCTGAGTTTAACTCGCTTACATATTTCTAGAAATATGTGTTAGTAAGCTTTCGCTTCAACCAAGTTTATCTTATATTCTTGACGAAAGTCAAAAGATGATCATGCAAAAATCGCCGAGTAACATCTTACATGGTTTGTGTGATACAATCATTTGGTGTAGACTTGGAATATTTCGTTATGATTATTTCAATAACTTGAAAATTGATTTGATGCTAATAGTGTGTGAAAACGGCTATTGTCATCCTCTAAGAAAGTTTCAACGATTGAAATAAGAGTTTAGAACACTTAACCAACATTGGATTATAAACATGTTGTGCACTCTTGCATATGTGTGATCCATATCCGGGACTCATAGTATGCACACCCGTATGCGTACCTGTTGGTTTGAGAAGTACGGGAACCTAAGTGCTCGTACTCGTACGCATACTGGCGTAGGTTTGTGACCGGAAATTTCTGATGGGTTTGGAGGTATGCGTACCCGTTCGCATACTGGCGAAAACCAAACTTGGTCCGGCTATTTCAAGTATGCGTACCCGTTTGCATACTTGAATGGTTAAAGTTCTAAAATCGGTTGTGACATGAACAATACATTTATATAATAAGGAATGCATTCTTTGCAAACCGTGGCTATAATGTTCATGAATTGATTCGAGCGAATCAAACCGATTTTGCTTCAATTGTGTTCTTGTATACTTCTATGAGAATATAGCAATTGAACAACTCTTTAACTAGTTTCATTTGAGTCATTTGAACTAGTTATGGTTAAGATGAGTAAGGTTGATACGAGAGTATTCATATAGCTAACCTCGGTTAACTAATGTTGAGCCAACATGGTGTACACGTTTAGGTACGGTTACATAAACCTAAATGAGGGTACATTTCATTTGTGTATAACAAGCTAAGTTCGATCTACCGGTTGAAAGATATTAGCTTGGGTTTAATCAGGTTTTCATCTAACGGTGAATATTGAATGCTTTGTTACCCAGGTAACTAAGATTGCAAACCCTGATTTGAAAACTATATAAAGGAGAACTCTAATAACTAGGAAACCTAATCCCCACACCTCATGTGTGATACTAGTTGCGACTAGAGTCGATTCTCCTTTAACCTTAGGTTTTTCACGAAACCATGTAGGTTAACGACTTAAAGACTTCATTGGGATTGTGAAGCCAGACCCAACTATTTTCTCTGTAGTTGCGTGTTCTGATATTGCTTTGTTCTATCGTATTGAGTACTATCTTATCTAAGATTTGCTCGAGATTTAATCTCCGATAGGCAAGATTAAATTTAGTCACAAACATCTTCGTCTCATCGTTTGTGATTCCATAATATCTTGTTTCGCTACCATACGATTAAGATTATTGTGAGGTGATTGATAATACTAGGCTATTCTTTGGGAATATAAGTCCGATTTATCAATTGGTTCTTGTGCACCTTGATTTATCAAAAGACAGAACGAAACTCGTAGGTATTTCTGTGGGAGACAGATTTATCTCTTCCAATAGACTTTTTTGTGTGAGATAGATTTGTTTATCAAGTCTTCGACTTTGGGTCGTAGCAACTCTTAGTTGTGGGTGAGATAAGCTAAGGGAATCAAGTGCGTAGTATCCTGCTGGGATTTGAGGCGTAAGGAGCATGACTGTACCTTGAATCGGTGTGAGATTTATTAGGGTTCAACTACATTCCAGTCCGAAGTTAATTGGTAGTAGGCTAGTGTCTGTAGCGGCTTAATACAGTGTGGTGTTCAAAGATGGACTAGGTCCCGAGGTTTTTCTGCATTTGCGGTTTCCTCGTTAACAAAAATTCTGGTGTCTGCGTTATTTCTTTTCTGCATTATATTTTGTTATATAATTGAAATATCACGGGTTGTGCGTTGAATGGATCAATTAGTAAATCCAACCTTTGGTTGTTGATTGAAATTGAGTGATCCTTGAACATTAGTCTTTGGTACTGTTCAAGTTATTCCTCTTATATTCAATCGGGCTCGCAAATTCCTATTTGTTGATTGCGGATTGAATTAAGAGATAGAGATATAAAACTCTTTGATATACTTTTCTCTAGATTGAGTCTGACTGTCTAGTTGATTCTCTTGAAAGTATATTGGAGTTTGTCTATTCAGATAGCCAAACGAAATATTGGGTGTGGTTGTTAGACCCCCACTTTTTCAGTTTAGATTATTCGACAACAACATGGTTGAGTTTTTATGCACATATGGGTTTGAAAAAAATAATTGTTGATGGTGCGATGAAAGTTTTGAATGAAATCGCCGAAAAAAACCTGCAATGGGAAAGTAGTAGGGAACCCCAGAAAACGATTCTTCTAAGTAGAGGAAATGTCAATATGGTAGAAGGAAATTTCGAATCAGCGTCAAAATTGCAGCAATATCAAAAAGGTTAGAATCTTTAGAATTGAGTCAAACTAGTGGTAAAATAGAGCCCAAGTCCTTTTGGGGAGGACAAACAAGTGAAGAGCAAGCCCATACTCTTTACGATAACTCTATATTCGACAACCGTCAGAAGTTTGATCCATATTTAGAAACATATAATCCTGGTTAGAGAAACCATCCTAATCTTTCATAGTCCAAGGGTCAGACTAGTAATCTTCACATTCGGTCGGGGTTTGGTTATTCTCAGAACCCAATAAAGTATCATATACCTTTAGAGAAGAAGATGACAAGCTTATAGGAATCTATTACTATGTTAGCTCATAACACTGAAACATTTCAACAATTTGCTCAACAAACTTTACAAGATAACTGTAAGACTTTACAGGAAAACACTCGAGCTCTTTCAAATCTACAAACCCAGGTTGGTCAATTCGATGAGTCGTTGATAAAAAGGGAAAAAGGAAAGTTCCCTAGTCAACCACAACCCAATCCTAGGAGAGTTCATGATATATCTTAAACTAGTGAGAAAACATCAAAAAACCATGTGAATTCGATAACAACCCTTAGGAGCGGAAAAATGGTAGACCATAAGGTAGTCATGCCTAATAGTGGACATAATGTAGATCCACCTTCTGAAAAAGAGGGGGTACAACAACCATACCCAATATTTCATTTAGGCAATATGTATGGACTAACTCCAATATAATTCTAAGCGAATCAATTAGACAATCAGACTCAATCAAAGAAAATATATCCAAGAGTTATATCTCTGTTTCTCAATGTAATCAGCAAATAAAACAGATAGAAATCCGCGAGCCTGATTATTATGAGAAACAACTTGAACGGTACATAAGACCAATGTTCAAGTGTAAATCAATTTCAATCAACAACCAAAGGTTGGATTTACCAATTGATTGAACTACGCACAACCTGTGATATTTCAATTATATATAAAATATAATGCGGAAAAGAAATAACACAGACACCATAAGTTTTGTTAACGAGGAAACCACAAATGCAGAAAACCCCAAGGACCTAGTCCAAATTTGAACACCACACTGTATTAAGCCGCTACAGACTCTAGCCTACTACAAGTTAACTTTAGAATGGAATGTAGTTGAGACCTAACCAATCTCACACTGATCAAGGTACAGTCACGTTCCTTACGTCTCTGAATCCCAGCAGGACTCTACGCACTTGATTCCCTTAGCTGATCTCACCCACAACTAATAGTTGCTACTACCCAAAGTCGAAGACTTTATAAACAAATCTGTCTCCCACTGAAAAGTATATTCTGTCTCCCACAGAAATACCTACGAAGTTTTTGTTCCGTATTTTGATAAATCAAGGTGAACAGGAACCAATTGATAATCCGGTCTTATATTCCCGAAGAACAACCTAGAAATATCAATCACCTCATAATAACTTAACTATATGGTAGTAGAACAAGTTATTGTGGAATCACAAAGAATGAGACGAAGAGATTTGTGATTACTTTTTATATCTTACCTATCGGAGATAAATCTTGAGCAAATCTTAGAGAAGATAGTACTCAATACAATATAACAAGTAAGATCAGACACGCAACTACAGAGAAAATAGTTGGGTCTGGCTTCAGAACCCCAATGAAGTCTTTAAGTCGTTAACCTATAATGGTTTTAGGAAAAACCTAGGTTAAAGGAAAATCGACTCTAGTCGCAACTAGTATCACACAGAAGGTGTGGGTATTAGGTATCTCAGTTGCTAGAGTTCTCCCTTATATAGTCTTCAAATCCGGGTTAGATAACTTTGTAACAAAGCAATCAATATTCACCGTTGGATGAATTCCTGATTTAAGATTCAAGTTAATCTCTCCACCGTTAGATGGTCTTAGCTTGTTACACACAAATGAAATATACCTACATTTAGATATGGGTAACCGTACCTAAACGTGTATATTGAGTTGGCTCAATAACAGTTAACCGAAGTTAGCCATATGAACACTTTTGTGTTAACCACATTCATCTTAACACTTCTAGATCAAATGATACTCAAATGAATCTAATTATGTTACTCATAGAGTTGTTTAATTGTTTATATTCTCATAGAAGTATACAAGACACAATTGAAGCAAAATTGGATTTGATTCACAAGAATCAATTCATGAACATTTAGCCACGGTTTGCAAAGATTGTATTCCTTAATATATAAATGTATTTGTTAATGAGTATGAAATCATACTTAACCGATTTTCGAACTTAAACCAATTTAGTTTGCAAACGGGTACGGAAACTTAAGTTTCAGACTTTAGTCACGTCCGACAGTTGGCAGACGGGTACGCATACTGTCGTTCCAGACCGAACTCAGGTGAATAAGTTTGCAAACGGGTACGCAAACTTAGTTCTCAGACTTTAACAGTTAAAACCGTTCGCATACGGGTATGCATAATTGGTTCCCGGACCTGAATTATTCTTACAATAGTTTGCATACTGGTACGCATACTGTGCTATATCCATACAATGGTTAATTGTTCTAAACTCCCATTTCAATCATTGAAACATCCTTAGAAGACGACAATAGCTGTCTCACACAAACTTTTAGCTTATAAGTAATTTTCAAGTGATCGAATGATCAATACGAAAAATTCTGAGTCTACATCAAATGACTGTCTCACACAAATCATGTAAGATGTTACAAGGCGATTTTCACATGATCATCTTTTGACATTCGTCAAGAATAATGATGAACATAGTTAAAGCAAAAAGCTTTCCAATACATATTTCGAGAAATAGATACGCCAGATAAACTCGGCTCGAAATATCAAATCTTATCTTATACTATAATAAAGAAAAGGGGGACTTTTCGACCGTGGTCCCCCTTTTTTACAACATTACCCTTAACTTCACCACATATTTGCAATTAACTTCACCTTTATCTTCGTCTTCTCTCTCGCTCTGCTTCTTTTGTTTTGCTCTTTTTCTTCCTTGTACAGAATCTGATCTGTCTCTCTTGATTCACTCTCCTTCCATATCTATTCTAATCTCTTTAATTCCTCTTTACCAAGTTACTTCACCTGATTTAGGGGTTCTGCTTCAAAATTCACTTGATTGAACCATTAAGTTTGGGGAAAAACTTAATTCATCTATATTCATCTTTAGAAGTCGTGAATGGGTAGGTTTTATCCGTATTACTTTCTATTCTCTTTTTCGGTTAATCTTTTTATCGTTAGGGTTCAATTAGTAAATGGGTTTGTTTGTTTTCACACATAGAATGACATCAAAGAAATCAAATACGGCAAAAGAATTGCAGGTACAGGTTAGTGACTTCAGTTCGAATGGATTTTCATGAAACTTAACCTTTAATTTTTGAATGGGTATCCATGAAATGATGATTTAACTAATTCTAATAATTAGTAGACTTACAATTTTTTAAGAAATGCCTGACACCATTATTTGTGAACATCAACTGTTTTCTAATTTTCCTGATACAAAAAACTTTTTTAAAGTTCAATTTCGTTAATAAGTTTACCGTTGTTGCTATCCTACTCAATCTGACATTGAGGAACCAGTATTTCTCCACTCTTATTACAAACCAAAATTTCAGATTCAATAAGTAAGCAATGTAGTGCTTGGAACATCAATAGATCAATGTACTAAAAAAAAGGTAATGGTACAGAATGTCCCAACTTGGTTGAATTGAAGTTCCCTTGCACCATCCTTTAGAAAAAAAGGCCAATGTAGGAATCAGTTTGTAAAGATAATAGATCAATGTACTAGAAAAAAGGTAATGGTACAGAATGCCCCAACTTGGTTGAATTGAAGTTCCCTTGCACTATCCTTTAGAAAAACGACCAATGTAGGAATCAGTTTGTAAAGAGGTAGTATATAACACGCTTCGATGTATAAGCTTATTGTCTTGGTGTATGGTAGGCCTGCCCACAAAGCAACGGAGCACTCATTTCCAGTAAGCACTAACTCATGTTTATAATTTTATATACTTTAAGCCGGCACTTCTACATTTTGTTGCCTACAAACAACAATATAACGAGTTCTTACGATATTCGTTTACATTATATATGCCATTTGATTATGATCAAAGTTTATGTCTTGAAGTGGTGTATAAAAGATAATAGTTGAGTTCATAAAATAACGTTCGAAAGATAAGTGTGTAATCAAACTAAATTCTGTAATCTGGCCTCTGGAAATTGCTTCTTCTTCTCCAGTATTGCCATCACACTCAGCAAATGGAGTAGGAGTACTTGGGATATCATCAGTACCACGGAGAGGCTTAAACAAGAGTGTCAGATCACTACTTAACTCCAAGAGATTTTCAATTCGTCTCTCATCAGTTTTCTGACGAAGAGGTACAAAACAACTACCCTAATGTTACTATACGGGTATATTGTATATTTTTAATCATTTATTTCATCACCAATAAATTTTATCACCGATGATAAATATTTGGATAACTTATCCTTCAACTAATTTTTTTTACCTAGCCTGTCAAACTTAATCTCATAATTTAATTTGTATAAGAGATGGAAATATTCCACGCATGCATCATATTCATATTTCCTTGGCTATTCTATGTATGTTAATCATAAGAGAGTGATAGACAAACTGTTGAAAGATGGATAACAATTTACTATTTAGCAAGCAGAACTCATCACATGGTATTTGTATATGTAATAACACAGTAGTTTGTGGGTTGTTGTGTTAAAATTTTATTATGATTGCTTTGTTTGATTTATTCTGTTGTTCTGTCAATATTTATTGTATTTTCTTCTATAAGCTTTTGTGGTTTGCTTACCCTGACTACTGCTGAAACCTATCTGATTTTGCATGTGGATGGGGTTACAACAATGATGTTGCTTAGAGAACAAGGTCTGATGCTTTTGCAGCTGCATTTGCGAGACATGCTAAGGTGAGTTTGCGAGGTTGGCAGGCCAAAAATTCTCTACTATTACCACTTTTGAATTATAAGAATTTGAACACTTAGCATGTGACACATTTTCTTTCTTTGACTTTTGATCGAGGTTATATTTCTATGTAGAAATGGAAGTCTTCAGCGCCGTTATAGCCCTAGAATCACAGAACAAGCTTGAATTCGAAGTTGATAGAGATATTAGCGAAGCACAATAGTGTACCAGAACTGCATAAAAGTCCTAGCACGCTCGAATTCGAAATAAGTTGTCAATAAAAGGAAACTTAATGACAATACATTAAAAGGAAGCTTTCCTTGAAAGAAAAGAGGAGCTGCTGAACCTTACCTACCTTCATCATTATTCGTCTAACATTGTTGCTGATCAGGATTTTTAAAGCATTATGATTGATTCATTAACCAAACATATATTGGTGGATTTGTCACTCATTTGTAAGTTATATACTCTCTACTTTCTGAAGTTATTTGCATATCTGTCCATGTTGAAAAACAGGGGAAGCAAAAGGCTGGAGCTATTCTCAGAGATAAAGAACATGTACCCAAAGGTTCATGTTAAATCAACACTTACATTTACCGCCATAGTCCATAAGTGATACTTTTTCATTTCGAAGATTCAAGTTCTGAATCGAAGACAGCCGCATCGTGCCTGCTTTTTTTAGAATACGGGTAAGATAAAAAGGGAATGTACATGAAAAATGTTGTATATAAAGAAGTTTTTCTCTCTTAGAAAAATACGAGTTATAAATACACATTCTTGATGTAAGAGGATATTTATAATTGAAAATTTCAATTTTTGTTACAATTATTTTTTGTAGTTGCCCATTTCAGCCATTTTACTTTAGTTGGAACAGAACGGCAGGCGCATCGCGGGTGCGTCTTGACTAGTATGTACAATGTAAAGTCTATATAGCTCTACGACTTAGTCTCAATAGGATATATAATGGAATAGACTTCTGAGTGATAGATGAGTTCAAGTCTCCACATACCATTTGTTGATGAAGTTCCTCCAAGCTCCCCTTAGTAGATCTTCATCTTCAATCGATGAACGTCGTGAAGTCTAAAGCTCAATCTACACATTCTATCCTAATCCGAGACATAGCTATAAGTAGACTAGAAATCAAGACTTATAGTTTTAACAACTAAACTTGACAAACAAGCTTGAGACAGCAACGCTTGCGAGTTTGACCGAGAAGTGCTCTAACAATCTTCCCCTTTGTCACTTTTAGTGACAAAACTATCAATACATATGGATTACAAAATGAATAAACTGTGTAGTTTCTCCTCCAAATGCTCTATTTCCTTGGTTCTTCAACATTCCTTGAATTCTTCGTCACTCCAAGTACTCCAGTGATTCTGAACGTGTTCAACTCAGCATCATAGTTGTTGAAGATCCGTAGCCATAACAATTAGAAAACAGATGTTCTCAATTATTGCTATACAGTGTCATAGAATTATTACACAACATCAAAGTTCAATTGTATCACTCCCCCTTAGTCAATACTGCATCTCACAATGAAAACCACTCCCCCTTACATAATGATCCGTGAACCATATGTATGTAGTGTGAACTACAAAATAGTTGTCCCCCTTTTTGTCAATATAAATTGGCAAAGGTACGAAAACTAGCGGGATCATAATGAAATTTTCAAAGAGATTATTCATGACTCAACGAGAACATATCAACTTTGTTTCGATGATTTCACATAGTCGAAACTTAGTGTGTACATCAAGGAGTTTATAAAGATACAAGATAACTCCTATAATATTCCACATCCGCACTCCCCACAATAATTTGGCAATTAAGCACAAGTTCAATTAAGAACTCTCCCCCATAAAATGTCATTCCCGAAAGAACAACAAGAGCAACCTTACTTTTACAAGAAACGAAGGATTTCTTTGGACATTAACAAATCACATGAAACATGAATTTGTATCCAATAAACTCAATTAAATTAACCACAAGAGAACCCATGATTAATTTAATCGGAAATGCTCCACATAAGAAAACTTACGGAGCCATACAGTATTTTCACATAGAAGTGGATCAAGGAAAGATCAACACTGCAGAATATTCAAAACCTCATTCTATCTTTTATCAATATTTGCATAAAGACATAATAGACTTAACTTTTGACATATATGGGACAATCATAGTTCACGGACGTAAACACACATATCCCATTTTATTTTTGCAATATATAAAACCAATAAAGATTAATACTGCAATAACTTAGAATTAAAATAAATAAATCTAAAACATTGCAAGATGACAATCGTTGGCAATAGCTATGTGTAATCACAATAATTGCTATTCCAAACCCTGGTTATCTTTCTTAAAACACAAGAATAAATTCTCATAAGAAGTTTCCTAGACAAAATAAAAATCAAACTTATTTGATAACTTCATAACTTTGAAAGACTCCATCATAAAAGGTATCACTTATATCCTTGATTCTTTTGACCGTGGAGATTCCATGTTCATGGGTTAGAACATTACTTTTCGATCAACGATACGGGCAAGTTGCCTAGCTTTGATGCAGTCCACGATGAGTTTCTTCTGATTCCGTATCAAGACCTTTTGATTTTCAAGGATTTTGGTCTGTCCATCAAGAAGATGATTTATTTGCAGTTGAAGATTTGCAAATTCGAGCTTTGAGTCATTCTGTAAGTGAATTAAATCCTTGATAGATTCACCAATCCAGGAGTTGTACTCTTTCCTTGCAATTATCCTTTTCAGAACAAGTTCTTGAACCGAATCGCATCCTTGAATGTCTTCTTCCATCTCAAGATTCACCACTTCCTGAGGTCTTGAAGAGTTCTCCATATATATATATTTTTAATATTAGGGATGGAATAACAATATATATATATATATATATATGTTTACGAACAAGAGAAGAACACTTTTATTATGGAAACCCTATAAACTCCCAAGTAGAAGACATGAATGATCGTGGACCAGATGTAGAAAGTTAATGGATCAGAAAAGATCCAAAATAAGAAAATACACTTTGTTCTCAAATATCTCATTTCATGGCTCAATAATTTTGAAGAAGCTTTAAATTAGAGCACACAAAGAAGAGATATAATGGTTACTAGGAGTCAAGATATGACTCAACTTTTGTAAATGAAGAAAACAATTTTAGCACAAACATACGATCAGACGATAATATACAACGAACTTGAGCATCCAGCAAGTATCATCCTTGCAACTCTCAAGTTAGATACAAGGATGAAAATACCTAGGCCTAGGTAGCAGAGTGGGAAGTAATCCCAACAAAAATTGAGGGAAGAGTTGTAAATACCTTCTGAGTGTTTGTGCGTGTATTCCTTACCTTCCTTCGATTACGTCTTATTCCATAAGAATTTGATATAAACCTTTTTGAGTATCCATCATAAGGATTTTTCTGAGGATTAAGTCTAGGACCTCTAAAGATTGGTTCCAGAGGATCAGAATTATGAAAATTCCATCTCCTAAACATAGGTCTACCAGACTTATTCTCATTAACGCTGGGAATGTGTACATTTGTGGTGCAAAAATTAGTACCATTAAGAGGGACACGATTCCTGTAGAGGTTTCTAGAAGAGTGACTTTGGAAACCTCGTGCATGAGAGTTCTGGTTTTCTGCAGGAATGAAATCCATTGTAGACGTCGTCAGACTATTTACTCTGTCGACAGTAAAAAGAAGCAGATTTTGAAGATCATAAATCTGTTTCTTTCTAGCAAAACAATGTGAATCATAATGATTTCTTTTCCCGCATAAGGAACAGGTTCGTGGAAGAGAGACATCGGGAGACCAGTTTTCGACTCTTAACCCTTTTAGAAGACTGCAAGTTATGTAAACATTTCTCAGCAGATGCTTCCTTTGGAGTAATTTTCTTCATGCACTGTAATCCCACATGTGAATTAGTGATAAGTATGGAAGATGGTTTACTCATTAAAATAGAGTTTTCCTTTTCCAAGGATTTGTAATGTTCCTGGGCTAGAATAAGTGATACAACCAGTTTCTCCTTTTCAACACGAATGTTGTTCAGAACTGATGAATGAGTCTCGATCAAACGTTTTTCTCTAATTGAATCTTCTTTAACAATATCTTCAAGAGCACTAATATTTTCACTCTGTAGAGTAGTCTCTTGAACAAGGTTTTCAATATTATTAGAGAATGACTCAACGATACTGTAGCGTTCCCGTTCTCGACCAAGAGACTTCTCAAGTTCATCAATGAGATGAGCATGTTTTTCTTCAAGAGACTTAATTTTAGAATCTTAAATATCAATAATCTCAGCAGATTTTTTTTAATGTTCTGGTGAGTTCCATCTCAGCTTCTGACATAGTGTCAAATGTCACATCAGAGGGAATGTTATCAGAATCTGATATCAAAACATTTCTACCTCAGGATTTAGAAGAATCAACTAAGGATTTATCCTTTAAGGTAATACCAAGATATTTGGCATAATCAAAAACTTTGGAAGATATTTTTATGTGCATAAAAATGAGACAGAATTCTATCCATAGAGATCAGATTGCTACAAACACAGACTTCTGAGGTATTAAACGTGTTTGCCTGCTCTGATACCAATTGAAAGAGTGGGGGGTACAACAACCACACCCAATATTTCGTTTAGAAAATCTGTATGGACTAACTCCAATATAATTCCAAGCGAATCAACTAGACAGTCAGACTCAATCAAGGAAAACACATCCAAGAGTTATATCTCTGTTTCTCAATGTAATCAGCAAATCAAATAGATAGAAATCCGCGAGCCTGATTATTATGAGAAATAACTTGAACAGTACCAAATACCAATGTTCAAGTGTCAATAAATTTTAATCAACAACCAAAGGTTGGATTTACCAATTGATTGAACTACGCACAACCTATGATATTTCAATTAATAAAAAATATAATGTGGAAAAAAAATAACACAGACACCAGAAGTTTTGTTAATGAGGAAACCGCAAATGCAGAAAAACTCCGGGACCTAGTACAGATTTGAACACCACACTGTATTAAGCCGCTACAGACTCTAGCCTACTACAAGTTAACTTCAGACTGGAATGTAGTTGAGCCCTAACCAATCTCACACTAATAAAGGTACAGTCGCGTTCCTTACATCTCTGAATCCCAGCAAGACTCTACGCACTTGATTCCCTTAATGATCTCACCCACAACAAAGAGTTGCTACGACCCAAAGTCGAAGACTTTATAAACAAATCTGTCTCCCACAGAAAAGTCTATTCTTATAGATAAATCTGTCTCCCTTAGAAATACCTACAAAGTTTTTGTTCCATCTTTTGATAAATCAAGGTGAACAGGAACCAATTGATAATCCGTCTTATATTCCTGAAGAACAGCCTAGAAATATCAATCACCTCACAATAACTTAACTATATGGTAGTAGAACAAGTTATTGTGGAATCACAAAGAATGAGACGAAGAGCTTTGTGATTAATTTTTTATATCTTACCTATCGGAGATAAATCTCGAGCAAATCTTAGAGAAGATAGTACTCAATACGATAGAACAAGTAAGATCAGAACACGTAACTACAGAGAAAATAGTTGGGTCTGGCTTTAGAATCCCAATGAAGTCTTTAAGTCGTTAACTTATAATGGTTTTAGGAATAACCTAGGTTAAAGGATAATCGACTCTAGTCGCAACTTGTATCACACAGAAGGTGTGGGAATTAGGTTTCCCAGTTGCTAGAGTTCTCCCTTATATAGACTTCAGATCAGGGTTTGATAACTTTGTAACAAAGCAATCAATATTCACCGTTGGATGGAATCCTGATTTAAGATTCAAGCTAATCTCTCCACTATTAGATGGTCTTAGCTTGTTACACACAAATGAAATATACCTTCATTTAGATATGGGTAACTGTACCTAAACGTGTATATTGAGTTGGCTCAATAACAATTAACCGAAGTTAGCCATATGAACACTTTTGTGTCAACCACATTCATCTTAACACTTCTAGATCAAATGATACTCAAATGAATCTAACTGTGTTACTCATAAAGTTGTTCAGTTGTTTATATTCTCATAGAAGTATACATGACACAATTGAAGCAAAATCGGATTTGATTCACAAGAATCAATTCATGAACATTTAACCACGGTTTGCAAAGATTGCATTCCTTAATATATAAATGTATTTGTTCATGAGTATGAAATCATACTTAATCGATTTTAGAACTTAAACCAACTTAGTTTTAAAACGGGTACGCAAACTTAGTTCCTGAACTTTAACAGCTAAAACCATTCGCATACGGGTATGCATACTTGGTTTCCGGGCCTGAATTATTCTTACAACAGTTTGCATAATGGTACGCATACTGTGATATATCCAAACAATGGTTAATTGTTATTGAAAAAACGGGGGTATAACAACCACACCCAATATTTCGTTTAGGTAATCTGTATGGACAAACTCCAATATAATTCCAAGAGAATCAACTAGATAGTCAGACTCAATCAATGGAAACATAGTCATACGCACAACCTATGATATTTCAATTAATAAAAAATATAATGTGGAAAAAAAATAACACAGACACCAGAAATTTTGTTAATGAAGAAACCGCAAATGCATAAAAACCCCGGGACCTAGTCTAGATTTGAACACCACACTTTATTAAGCCGCTACAGACACTAGCCTACTCCAAGTTAACTTCGGACTGGAATGTAGTTGATCCCTAACTAATCTTACACTGATCAAGGTACAATCGCGTTCCTTACGCCTATGAATCCCAACAGGACTCTACGCACTTGATTCCCTTATCTGATCTAACCCACAACTAAGATTTGCTACGACCCAAAGTCGAAGACTTGATAAACCAATCTGTCTCACACAGAAAAGTATATTGAATAGATAAATCTGTCTCCCACAGAAATACCTATGAGTTTTGTTCCGTCTTTTGATCAATCAAGGTGAACAGGAACCAATTGATATACCGGACTTATATTCCCGAAGAACAGCCTAGTAATATCAATCACCTCACAATAATCTTAATCATATGGCAGCGAAAAAGATATTATGGAATCACAAACGATGAGACAAAGATGTTTGTGAATACTTTTTATCTTTCCTATCGGAGATTAAATCTCGAGCAAATCTTAGAGAAGATAATACTCAATACGATAGAATACAGCAAGATCAGAACACGCAACTACAAAGAAAATAGTTGGATCTGGCTTCACAATCCCAATGAAGTCTTTAAGTCATTAACCTATAATGGTTTTAGAAAAACCTATGTTAAAGGAGAATCGACTCTAGTCGCAACTAGTATCATACAGAGGGTGTGGGGATTAGGTTTCCCAATTGCTAGAGTTCTCCCTTATATAGTCTTCAAATCAGGGTTTACAATCAATGTTACCTTGGTAACAAAGCATTCAATATTCACCGTTAGATTAAAACCTGATTATACTCAAGCTAATATCTTTCAACTATTAGATCGAACTTAGCTTGTTACACACAAATGAAAAGTAACTTCATTTAGATATGAGTAATCATACCTAAAAGTGTACACCTTGTTGGCTCAACAATATCTAACCGAAGTTATCCATATGAACACTTTCCTATCAACCTTGTCCATCTCAATCACAACTAGTTCAAATGACTCAAATGAAACTAGTTCTAGAGTTGTTCAATTGTTTATATTCTCATAGAAGTATATAAGACACAATTGAAGAAAAATTGATTTTGATTCACTCGAATGAATTCATGAACATTATAACCACGGTTTGCAAAAGATTGCATTCCTTATTATATAAATGTATTAGTTCATGAACAAACCGATTTTAGAACATAACCTACTCAAGTATGCGAACGGGTACCCAAACCTTAGTGGTCGGACTTAGTTTGGGTTCGCCAGTATGCGAACGGGTGTGCATACCTCCAAACTCAGTTAAATTCCGGAACTTTAATTTACGTCAGTACGCATACGGGTATGCATACTAAGTTCCCGTACTTTCAACTAACCAACCAGTACGCATACGTGTATACATCCTATGGTTCCCGGACTTGGAATAACTTGCAACAGTTAGCATACAAGTACGCATACTCTGATATATCCAATCATGGTTAATTTGTTTTAAACTTCCATTTCAATCATTGAAACATTCTTAGAAGACAGGAATAGCTGTCTCACACAAACTATTAGCTTCAAAGCAATTTTCAAGTGATCGAATGATCCATACGAAACATTCCGAGTCTACATCAAATGACTGTCTCACACAAATGATGTAAGATGTTACCAGGCGATTTTCACATGATCATCTTTTGACTTTTGTCAAGAATATAAGATGAAATTGATTAAAGCGAAAGCTTACTAACACATATTTCGAGAAATATGTAAGCGAGTTAAACTCATCTCGAAATATCAAATGTGTATAATCGAAGTCTATATAGCTAAACGAATTTTGTCTCAAATATGAGATAGAGTAGATAGACTTTTGAGTGATAGATGAGTTCAAGTCTCCACATACCTTTTGTTGATGAAGTTCCACAAGCTCCCCTTAGTAGTTCTTCGTCTTCAATCGATGAACGCCGCGAAGTCTAAAGCTCAACTACACTTTCTATCCTAATCCGTGACTTAGCTATAAGTAGACTAGAAATCAAGACTTATACTTTTGACAACTAAACTTGATAAACAAGCTTGAGATAACAACGCTTGCGAGTTCGACCGAGCAGTGCTCTAATAGTTCTAAACTCTTATTTCAATCATTGAAACATCCTTAGAAGACGACAATAGATGTCTCACACAAACTATTAGCTTATAAGCAATTTTCTCAAGTGATCGAATGATCAATACGAAAAATTCCGAGTTTACATCAAATGACCGTCTCACACAAATCATGTAAGATGTTACAAGGCGATTTTCACATGATCATCTTTTGACATTCGTCAAGAATAATGATGAACATAGTTAAAGTAAAAAGCTTTCCAACACATATTTCGAGAAATAGATACGCGAGATAAACTCGACTCGAAATATCATATGTGTATAATGTAAAGTCTATATAGCTATACGACTTAGTCTCAATAGGATATAAAATATAGATTTCTGAGTGATAGATGAGTTCAAGTCTCTACATACCATTTGTTGATGAAGTTCCTCCAAGCTCCCATTAGTAGATCTTCGTCTTCAATCGATGAACGTCGTGAAGTCTAAAGCTCAACTACATATTCTATCCTAATCCGAGACATAGCTATAAGTAGACTAGAAATCAAGACTTATAGTTTTGACAACTAAACTTGACAAACAAGCTTGAGATAACAACGCTTGTGAGTTTAACCGAGCAGTGCTCTAACACCTTATACTTCCCAAGAGGATCCAGTGGCGGAAGAGATCGAAAAAGTATCTAATGATGCAAATGTCGTTCCTGATAGCTCTTATTTTGTGCCGAGAGCCCCGTACCCACATTTGTTAGTTCCAAACAAAGAAGGAGTCAACTTTCAACGAATTAATGGAAATATTTAAGCAGATGAACATTAACATTCCGTTATTAGAGGCGATACTTCGACGGACTTTCCAACGCAGGAGGCGATACTCGTACAATCGATCTTAGGGGCCATATCGACCTAACAGACACGAGAGAGAACGCCATTTTCCGAGACATCCTTGTGACAGAGGTGAAAGAGGTTTTAAGAGGGACCAAAAGTGGGAAGGCACTGGGACCTGACAACATCCCTATCGAAGTGTGGAAATGTCTGGGAGATGAAGGGATAGATTGGTTGACCAAGCTGTTCAATAAAATTTTCCAGTTAAATAAGGTGCCTAATGAGTAGCGAATAAGCATTATCGTGTCGATCTTCAAAAACAAAGGGGATATCCAGAACTGCTCGAACTACAAAGGTATTAAGTTGATGAGTCATACCATGAAGCTTTGGGAAAGGGTTATCGATCGTCTTCTACGAAATAAAACGTGCGTAACGAATAACCAGTTCGACTTTATGCCCGGAATATCGACAACAAGGGTAATTTTCCTGGTAAGAAAACTTATGGAAAGATACCGGGAACAAATGCGGGATCTGCACATGGTGTTCATTGACCTCGAGAAAGCATATGACAGAGTTCCGTGAGAGGTGTTGTGGTGGACGCTGGAGAAGAAGAGAGTACCACCGAAGTACATAAACTTAATCAAGTATATGTACGATGGAGCTGTCACTGATTTTCGAACTTGCGACGGAGTTTCGAGCGATTTTCCGATCAAGATAGGGATACACCACGGATCAACCTTGAGTCTTTATTTATTTGCTCTAGTGATGGATCAAGTAATGAGGGACATACAAGGTGAGATCCCATGGTGTGTGCTCTTTGCAGATGATGTGGCGCTGATTGGAGAGTCCAAGACAGAGGTGGAGGAGAAGCTTGAGTACTGGCGACAAACTCTTGAATCGAAGAGATTCAGACTCAGTAGGACCAAGACTGAATACCTAAGGTGCGACTTCGATGATCCCAGATCGGATGTTGGGGATGTTTTGCTCGACGGACAACTAGTGCCTAAAAAGGATTCTTTTAAATATCTGGGTTCGATGATCCAAAGCGATGGTGGGATTGAAGAGGACATTCGATATCGGACCCAAGCAGGATGGGCAAAATGGAGATTGGTTAAAGGTGTCTTATGCGACCAGAAAGTCCCCCTTAAGTTGAAAGGTAAGTTCTACAAGACTGCGATTCGACCCGTGATGCTTTATGGCGCTGACTGCTGGGCGACGAAGGACCGGGACACCAGAAAACTGAGCACAACTGAGATGCGTATGATGAGATGGGAGCGCGGACACACAAGGCATGATCGTATCAGGAACGATTATGTTCGCAAGAAGATGAAGGTAGCACCAATTAAGGAGATTGTTAGAGCATAGCTCGGTTGAACCCACCAAGCGTTGGTATGTCAAGTTTGGTTGTCATGTTTTAGTGAATCAAAACTCATTTAAAGAGTCGCTTGATTATTTACTAGAGTCAACTTCGTATAGGTTAGCTAGAAAGTTACTAGGATATGAGACTTACAAGTATTACGTGAAGACTTGAAGAATGTGAAGAAGTAAAGAGCTACAATGATGACATCATCCTTCCTCTTGAGGTTAGTAATATTTGACTTGAACTATTTCATTCCCAACGTATCTTTCAAGTCGTGCATATTGAAAACATAACTGCGAAGCTGTGAATGATTATACTCTAGTTAGACATAATATTAAGGAATTACAAAAATCCTACGGTTTGAAAAAATCATACTTTCATACCGTTCGAAATTGGGGGTTTTCAAAAGCAAAAATAAGTGATGGGTTTTCTTAGTTATTTCTTTTTGTGATCGTCATCTTCATCGCGACGGAGAAGAAGAAGAGAGAAAGAAGAATGATAGGTTTTTTTTTATGATCTTCATCTTCATCATGATTTATGAATGAAAATAGAAGGAGAAGATAATAGATTTAGTTTTTTGTATATGATCATCATCTTCATCATGATAAAATTATGATCATCATCTTCATCATGATTTATGAATGAAAAGAGAAGGAGAAGATAATAAATTTGATTTTATAATTCATGGGGGGTATTTTAGCCATTACAAAAAATAGTTGGATATGGGGTTTTGTTGATTACTATTTCATAACCCGATTTTGTCATCTTGTGAGCTCTCAAAACCCAATGTTTGGATCCCCTATAATAGGCTTCATACTGAAGGCTCGTGAAGCCATTTGTTTTACAAGAAAAGAACAATGGAACTTGTCTATGATATATAGCTGGACCGAGTGGTCTTCCAAAGCTGCAGCGGTGTCTAAAGTGGAATTAAATGATGGTGCTATTAATACCTGTGGGTAACCTTTAGACCAGAACATCGCTACTTGGGCAGGAAAAACTTACCTGGTGTGCATGGTGTCAATCAAGGTCGGATATCCCATACAGGAATCTCCTATTAGCCGACGACAATTTGATCTTAACAAGGGCTATTGTTTTTGACTTCCACACTGTTAAACATACCTGCCAAAGTATTTTCCTTCACTAATGACAAACCTTATAACTTTGGCTTTTGCAATATACTCTCCCTGTTTTAGAAAAAATGATACTTTCACTTTTTTCAATTTGGCCTAGCAGAAAAAATAATAAAAAAGTGAAAGTCCTGAAACGGATGGAGCATTGCTTATTTCCAAAAAAAAAAAAATGGAACTCAAGCCAATAACATAAAATTAATCCCCAACAGTTGAATAGAGCAATTGTAATGTATTATACAAGAATGACCATAATTTGGAGAAGAGAATTCTAACAAAAAAATAATTTTGACTCAAATAGCAAACTGGTTCTAAACTTTTACAAATATTTCAGACTTTTACTGATAAATCTAAGGGTTTTGTTATCTTGTGCATCCATGCACAAGATAACAGCCAATCATTGACATTGGGAACGATAAAACACAATAAAAAAAAATGAGAGATAGTGTATCTTGCATTGGAGAAGGTAAATACTCATGGGTTTTTTTAATTTTTCTCTATACAAGTGCAAACATTACCTTCTCCAATGCAAGATACACTATCTCACATATTTTTTTATTGTGTTTTATCGTTCCCAATGCCACTGATTGGCTGTTATCTTGTGCATAGATGCACAAGATAACAAAACCCTAAATCTAATCAAGCCTTAAACCTTATGGTTACTTATCTAGAGCTGCTAAAAATATTAAATTAAATGGAAATGGAAAAAGTAATAGTATAAGTAAAAAGAAGACCATGGTAGACATTATAATAATGTAACAGTAAATTAAAAATAAAGCAACAATACTTAATCCAATGAGAACACTTATAATTATCCAAGCTTTCCTTGATATCTTTGGCAATTTGAATATTTCAATCACTTTTACTACTCGACTCCGTAAATTTTCATCACCATTAGATTTCACTTTCACTTCTGCGGTATTAATCTCTCCTTTGGAATCTTCATCTTCAGTTGCTGCTGCTTTGGGATTTAGTCTTCTTTTGTTGCTGATTATTAAGGGATTATTAAAATAGAATTTAGATTGGTAATTGAGATGATTATTAGCTATGCCTCTGCATGTCAACTGTAGGTTTACATGATCGACACGCGTCTTGATATTTGTGGTATAAGGTGAAAAACGAAGAGAAGAATGAGAAGGTGAAAAAGAAGAAAGTTTCTTGATATTTGTAGCGGTGAAAGGTGAAAAACGACGAGAGGAGGAAAGTGAAAAAGAAGATTTTACTGCAGGTACCCTAAGAACTGACATTATTTTGTTCATAATCGATCCCTTGAATTCTCGGATGTTTTAGGGTTTCTCCGGGTTTTTAATTCACAAAAGAGAGGCTGAAAATTGTTCCCCGTGTGTGCTAATGAAACAGTAAATATATAACGTTTTTTTCCAAAAAAGGAAACAGAGTCGTTTTATTTCAAAACGGCCGGTACCCTCGCCTTAAAACTTAAGTAATCTTCGACCGGAGCTGGAGAAAGAGACGGTGCTGGTGCCATACTCTTTCTGTTACGTTCTTGCGTAACTGATCTTGTACTTGCCTTTGATGATGAAGATGGATTTGAAGTAATGGAAACAGGGTTCTTCTTCCTCCCTATTTTGTTAAGAATTGCAAATAGAAAATTGTGGTTTGGTATCATCAGAGGGACGCCGGACCTCTAGTATCGTCAAAGGGACACTAATACCTCTGTTAGAAGACTAACAATTGTTTTACATAATAATTCTCTGCTCTTCATTGATTGATAGACAACATTTTATATACAGAGAAGATAAGGAAAAGCAAATAACTGACCAAAGCAAATAACCGACCAAACTATCTAAACGTAACTGCACTCGAACTTATCCCCTAAAACTTCTACTAATCAAATACTTGTACATGAAACCAGCCAGCCTATTATTTAGGAACGGACGGAGTAACTAAAACACTAAACAAATCCCTAGAAACAAGGTAGCTAAAACCACATAACACCAATAAACATATTTCATAACAAGTTAATATAGATACGTGAGCCACATAACACTTTCCCACCCAGTCTCTGTAACTCCAACACCATCTCTACACTTGCGATTTGCATTTACAATAGTGATTCAAAATTAAAGTAAAGTTCACTGTAACCGGAGCTCAACTTCAGGTGAGTTTTAGTTCCAACTACAAATACAGTCCATATTTCTTTGATTTTGGTGAATGGTATTTGTGGGTACAAACAGTATTATAATTTCATCCATCTCACGAATTCTTTCGTATTAATGGGTGTTATCCGGCTTTTCATTTTATGCATGCTATCTGTTTGATGAAATGGGTGGCGGAGTTTCTTTTTCTTTTACACTGACTCCCATTTTAATTACTTTGTCAGGTAAGTTCATTTTGGAATCATGGTGTTGCAAAACAAGAAGAAACATAAAAGTTTGCTAAACAGCAATGTGGGTGTTGGAGAGGATAAGATAAGTTATTTACCGGATGCGCTAATTCATCACATTCTTTCTTTCCTTCCAACCAAATGTGGTATGTCTACCTGCATTTTATCCAAAAGATGGAAATATGTCGTATATTCTATCCCTATTCTTGATTTTAGTAACTGGCGAACTCTAGCGGATACTAGAAAAGAAAGAAAGCTGGAAACCAAACGGTTCATGAATTTTATTGACACGCTACTATTTATTCATGAGAAGCCTGATATCCAGAAGTTCTATCTTGATTGGGATGAGTTTGTTGATGATTCTCGGGTTAATAGATGGATCACTACTATTATGAAGCGTAAAGTTGAAGAAATTTGCCTTTACATAGAATGTCCAAGTACATCCTCAATACTTCCTCTATCATTTTTTACTTGTGATTCATTGACACTGTTGAATTTGCGTTTCGGCATTAGAACTGTTACCAAATTCATTATTCCAAACACAGTTTATTTTCCAAAGCTCAAGATACTCCGGCTCGCATATCTTAGTTTTGTGGATGGAACATAACCCAATAAATTATTTTCTAACTGCCCCATCCTTGAAGAGTTGAGTTTGAGATGCTGTGCTGGTTTTCAGAATGAAGTTTTATGGATTGCAAACCCCACACTGAAGCAGTTGTACATTGGGTACTGTTGTTTGGAGAGTCTGCAGTGAAGATTTGTGCACCTAATCTGTCGACCATGATTCTCAGACTAAGGAAACCAGAAGATTTTGTAGTCGACAGCTTTTCTTCACTAGTTGAGGCAGATATTGACTTACTTTATGGTACTGAATTCCCAATCAAGCTTTTCAAAAAGCTTTCTAATGTAAAGCTTCTTAAAATGTCAGGTGTCTGCTTTCCGGTATGTCTAGATAATACTTCAAGTGTTCTTGTAAATTTAATTAATGTGGCATTTATGAGGTATTGTGCTATTGGGGCCTATGTTTTTCTAACTCTTACGCACTGCTATACTTTGGTTTTCTTAATGATTAGGTTCAAAGTGAGGCGGATATTCTCTCAACTGATTTGCCTGCATTTAACAACTTGATCCATCTATAAGTTAATTCAAGTTGTAATTGCACGAGATTTGCTACAGATTCTGGTTCGGTTATGGGAAGATTTTTCAGGTTTCTTATGCTCTCACCTATTCTAGGATCGATTGTCTTTGCTAAAGTAAGTCATTCACCTCTTACCTCATATAGTTAAAAAGCTTCTTTTTTTTTGTTAGCATTGGTGTTCACTTCTCTCATTAAAAACTGGTGTTATCATACTTGGCGAAACTGTTTCCTAAACTAGGATCACTCTTCTTCTCCTTTGGAATCAATAAACTTTCATTATTTTCTTTTATATACCCCATTTGTACAGTCTTTATAAAAGTAAGTAGTATGTGTTTTGTGTTAGCGTCACTATTTAGATCTTTTGTGGTATCGTATTTTGCTGAACTTTTGCTTCAATTGGTGTAGAGCATTCACATCCTCGACGATGAAGATGATGGTTGTTGGTCACTTGATCCTAAATATTCGCTACCACACCTGAAGTCAATCAAAGTCAAGTACTTTAATGGGGAACCAGCGGAGCTAAATACAATTAAACTCTTTCTGAAGTATCTTAGTTTTCTTGAGACTGTAACCATTGTAGCTTCTCCAGGGCTCTCCAAAGACCACGAGGAACAAATAAATGCAATGAAGTTGTTACTAATGTTTCCAAAACCCGCCAAATGTGTTGTTAAGTTCTTGACCAGCTCTGAAAAAGCTTAAGAATACTTTCAGTATGTCAGTGTGTATGGTGGAGATTGGTGTAATTCCCTGAACCATCAAGAATAGGGTACGAAAATGTTCTGCTTCAGCCCCATTTTCTGTTTGTAGTATCTTTGCTTCAGATTCTAGTCTGCTTGGGATATTTTGCAGGGATGGAGCCTATATGGATTTAAAAATTAATCGAAGCTCAGCTCTGGTACTCTACTGAATGAAATTAGAATGCATGGTGCATATATCGAGATACGTTATTATTGTTTTGTAGTATTTCTATTCTGTCAAATTAACACTCTTTAAACTGCACACTACTCATTGAAAATGAGATTGGCAAGGCAGATGTCATGGTAAGTATCTAGCTCATGTACCCAAAGCCCATCTCAACTGATCCCAAATTTAAGGTTTTGTTGACGACATATCCCCACTGGTGACATTTGGATGGGTGAAGACCTTCTTTTAACATGTTATTCTCAGATTAGTGTGTATATGTCAGGTTCTCCGCAGAAGTTCTTCAAGCTCAATATCGGTCAGTGAAGAGGCCTATGTATCAGCAGGAGGGTCGTAGGAAAACGTAAGATCGTAAAGGTTCCATTAGCTAGGAAGTTGGTTCACATGCCTGCTTGATCATAAGATTAAGAAATCCAATGGGAAAATGTAAGTTCTTACAATTGTATTACATACAGGAGCTGTATTCTATTTATATACTCGTTGGGTAGCTTATGCACAGATTTTAATGAAAGCATTATCAAGATGAGAGGACAACAACTTTACTTAATATCCATAAAACAAGAGAAAATTCAAAGGCAAAGAGTGTGTGCAGCAATCCCCTATCCAGTGCGAACCCATATACGGTGATTCCGCCGTTGTTGTGTTGCAAATATGTCACTGCAAAAATTTCCATGAACACGCAAACAAATTAGAGTCAAACCTATATAGAAGACATGCAACGGTTTCGTTTTGATAGGTTAAGGGAGAACAAAATTTCTGAATGCACAATACTCACCCAAAGATTGTCTAGTCTGGAAAGATGATGAATCCTGTGACGGCATCGCAAGCAAAGTGTCATTTGTTGAGTTACTACTAATTGTGCGGTTAGACTCTTCGACAACCCCAGCATTGGCCGCTGAAATTCTATCTATCTTTTCCAACGTGCAGCAGTTACTCTTCGAGACCCCATTACTGAATGTAGTTGCATGAAGCATGTGCCACCTTGTAGCAATGGATACAATTCCTTGGGCTCTATGAGTTATTCTTGCTGCTCCTAATAGTGACAGTAAGAAACCACTTAACTGAACTGCGGAACAAACCACAAGATCGCCTGAATTGAAGAAGTTCTTCTCAGCTTTTGAGCCCAAAACTAACATGAGAACTCCAAACTGACAAATAGTGATCATAAACAAAGAAGCCACAATGAAAAGCCGGTACCGATGACTTGTTTCTGATAATTGCTTTTTAATCCTCATATGTTCTTCAAAAATGGTAGCGGGGTCTGAACCATAACCTTCTAACATCTTCTGAAATCCTTCAAACCTTAATATTTGCAACTCACATGTTAATCTAAACAAAGCACAAACTAGCAAAAATACACCAGTTCTGTACACCCATGACACTAAACCTGCTAGAAACATAATCGAATTATACGGTAGACGGTTTTCTGCGTACGGTACGGGGACTGACACTATGACTGTTGAAAAGAATAGTATCTTATGTGCAAGTTCAACAAGAAAAGAAGGTAAAAGAATGTAAGCAAGGTGTCTAAAGGATTTATCGAGTTCTCGTGCATACCCTCGTCGAACATATGTTGAATCATCTTCAAGTTCATCAAGATATAGAAGCCGACGCAGACCGTACTTTTTAAAGAATCGGGATATTGTGAAGAAACCAATAATAGCTAAACCTGACTCTGGTAACTGAATCAACTTGTTGAATGAAATTGGATCCTCAATAGTTGAAGTTTTAGGTACATGAACAAAAACTGAACTAAAAATGGGAACAACTATGGTAAGGAAAATAAAAACCAAGTAAGAAATAGTTTTATTTACATATGTTGAATGATCAAGTGCACACCACTTGAGACTTACACGAAAACTTCGTAGCTCATCGTATATGTTCGATTTGGAACGATGATAAGACGGATTCGTTAGCAGTAACGGGACAATTCTTGCATTTGCTTCATCAGAGATATTGACATTGATGGTAGTACTGCCAAGAGAATTGGTTGATGGTTCCATGTTAAGAGAGAAACGAGGGTTAAATGATAGCTTGTTCTTGAGGTTTTAATATGCTTAGAAATGAATTTATACTAAGCCATAAAATATGATATATAAGAGATTGCTTGAGAAGAAGATGAAAAGAAACTCAGTTTTAAGGCGCTGCATAGAGGTGTGGAAAGCACTTTACAAAAGTATTTTGTGAACCCAAGACTAATAAAAAAAGAGGACGAAGATAGGTATATGCTATTAAAAGGAGGCACTCTTTCAATAAGTCTTCTAACCGAAAGAATACAAAAACAAGGAGAGGAAAGCCCAAGTCTTGCTTTTTTCCCCGTGAGCTTTCAACAATAAGTATCAATGAAGAGAATAATAAAGTTGAGGTGGTGGTGGTGGTGGTGGTGGCTGGGATCGAGAGACCGCAAAAGTACCCACTCAACGATACACGTACACCGTATTTGAATACAACTTAAAAATGAGTCATCAAGCTCATTGACTATATTTGGGCACCGTGGCACAAGATTTGTGGCCTACTAAAAGGGTGGACAAGTGAATTCATGTGATGATAAATTGTGGTTCTGAACTAGAACAGATTGCCACTGAAAATTAGTTGGCAATCAATGAGTGATGCTGTTTGTTAGGTCAGGAGTTAACCCTAGATCATGGGAACTGTAAAGTCTCCCTGTACTCGGAAGTCAGATAGGTTCACCTGCAATTGACATCAGCTGCACAAAAGGTAAAATATGACCAAATGAGCTGGACTCTGCCACAGAATCTAGGCTTCATTTGGTCATGGGATGAATATCTCATCCTTAGATGAACCCGATAAGGCATATCTGCAAATGAGGGTTTTGAAAATTTATACATTCCAAATACAGTTCTTGAATCAACTTTTGTAAATCAATGGAATCTAAACCTATTACTGTAAGTTTATTGATTTTTGTTAACAAACAAGGATGGGTATATCTACTCTTTTTCCGTCTTTACTTCTCTTTTCTTCAGATTTGCTTTGAAAGAAATTCACTTAAACTTCGATATCTCAACAGTGGTGGTAGAGAAAAGTTAGCATAAGTTGGTCGAACCCCAGCAAAACACCTGCCAACTAATGCTAATGTCCTTCATCCATAGGATCATTTTGCGTTTGAGATGTAGAGTCCTTGTTATCATCCTGCCTTGAACCAGTTTCCCCAGAATCTGAAACTTTTGCAACAGAGTCGTCCAAAGCTTCGAGGAAAGATTGAACACTAAAGTTGTCTGCACATTCATAACAAATAACAACACAGATTTTCAAGAGTTGGTGTTAGAAATCATTCTAATATATACAAAACAACAGATAAAAATCCATCTCACATGTACTAATGGTCCAGGAGAAAATTTTGGAGTGTTCATTACTTACATTTAGCTGGGTCGATACCAAACTGAGTCAAATCAATCTGTCCTGTGCGAAGCACCTAAAACAAACACAAACAAAGAAGAAGTGTCAATCCCGAGTGGACTTCCTTTGAGACTAGAAACTAAATCAACAAAATATTAAGATAGGATCCTCACATATGTAAACGATTCTACTTGTTGACGGAATTGTGGGCACTGTAGTAACTCGATTAGATCAGAAGGACTCAGTTTACCCTGAAACATTGCATCGATATAAATGTGGTAAGAGTAGTAATACTTTACATCAAATGTAAGAGCTTATAGAATCAAATACTTCCTACCTCAGGCAAATGTGACGCTAATCGCTGTTCCAAAGGCAATGATTCAATCAATGGCAGTATCAGCTCAGGAGTCAGAATGTCCTCCAATCCCAGACCTTAAAAATAAAATCTTTCAGAAGCATTACCAAAAAAAAAAAAAAAAAACGAGAGAAGCATTGAGGAGATTAGAACAGGTCATGGTCCAACAATTGCATTGTGGCAGACTTGGACACAAACCAGGGGCTAAAATTACAATTGAGTATATCATGAGTCCTGGAGGTTACAACTAAGTATATTATGAGTCCTGGAGACGATGAGATCGACTTTCACATTCACCACAACATGCGGGCACTTAGATGGTCAGCAGAATTATGTTTTGAGGCCATTAATGGGATTCTCCACGCAAAGATGTAACTGAGTGATCACAACCAAAGACCGAAGACATCATAAAAGGTGTGATTGGTATGGGATAGCAAGTCAGCTAGATTATGGGTCTAGTGGTCTAGAAGGAACGGCCTTTCAAATACATGCCGCGTACAACGCCCCTATATTACACATAACAAAGTTCACTAAGCCCTATATTTAAGTAGAAAATTACCTCCATCAGGATCCACAGCAGCATCTGCAACGCCAACCACAGAGTATAACATGTCAGAAAGTATACAGCATACAAATGAGGCCTTAAAATACGAAAAGATAACCATATATAATACCTCCGGCTCCAAAACTACTTAATATTCTCTGCAGATCTGCCATTTTTACTGGTCCAGCTGAAGAGCTAACATCACTAGTTACTGTCGTACCCAAGTTTGCCCTGTAAGAGAGAATATAAATATCATGTATATTAGTTCTTCCTTCTGAATATAAACCGTTCAACAAAATTTAAGACTTTTGTGCTAGAAAGTTGTGGTTTGCTTAACAATAGGTCATCTAATATTATTTAACCGTTCATAAATATTAATCTTAAAAACAATCCTTTAGAAAAGCAACAAGTAAAAAACTAAGAGTGCAAAGTTTCACAGCAGATGAATATTGTTTGCGAATTTGAGTTTGATACAGCAGGTTTTCTTCTTAGTTCTTAGATGATTTGATACAGTGGAAATACTGATAATCTTTCATGTCCCCGATAGATAATAAAAATTTGGTACGCAATATCATTCTTTACCTTGATGACACCTCATCTTCAGCCATGTCTTCTGATTTATCGGATGCTTCAGACAGTGGAAGAGGAGCTGAAATTTCAGGTTCTTCTCTATCAAATTCTGCCAAGCAATTGGAATAACAACCACTTTTCAGGAAACACAATGTAATCATAGAACTAGTTGAACCAAAACAAAGATGATGAATGTACCAAAAGGGCGATTCATGTGGAAGTTGACTGAGGTGCTAATTCGTGAATCTTCATCAGAATTTGGCTCCTGAACACAAGATGTGATGCCAAACGAAATTAAGAATTTCAAATGAAATAAGAAGTAAGACGCCTTGTGGAAGGACAAAATAAAATAAGCAACAGTCAATAAAAGCAACCTGCATCCAAAAAAAGAACGTCCTATTGTCGGTGCTAAACTTTAAACGGTATACCCTTTCAGATGGCGGACCGACCTGAACAGGCAACAACAGATTAAATAACAACCACAACTTAACTTCAATTAATTACAAATATCTATGTAATATTGATTGTTAGTGTACCTTCTCGAAAACTGCCTCGTCAGGGAATATTATTTGATCCTGTGATTACTCTGTCAAGGAAAAGTACAGTACTTCCAGCAGAAGAACATCAAACTGAAGCGTTGCAAGCTGAACAACTGTCAACAACTCTATTCCACAAAGCAATAAGTTGAATAAACAATAAATGAGACACCTTATGGAAGAAATTCATCTAAACTTTGTTTAATTTATCTTTTTCTAATTAGTTAGTGATATAGCGACATTTCAACTTTTCTGTTGGTAAAAAGAACCTGGAACTACTCGGATACATAAAGTGAACATGACAATTCCCAAAAACAATCATCGCAAGGATCGATACATTCAAACTAACACCAAAAGCAATGTCAGAAGCCTAAGAATCCCTAAGAAGTAAATTCCCTAAGAAGCAAGTTCATTTTATTTGATAGATTTCCATCTGGGGAAAAGGATACATCTTCGAGCACATTCTGTGTACGATCTAGCCACTGGAAGTGTAACAATCCCTCATCACCCTGTGTATACATATATTAAGGATTATAAGTTCCCCAGGCATCATACTTGCAATGCACACAAATTCTACAATAAAAGGCTACTGAATGCTACAGAGCAATGCCATATTTAAACACCCACCCTTGCTATTCGAACAAGTCCTTTACGTGAATCAGCAACCAATCGTGTTCCTTCGAGGTTCAACTTGCCCGCACGAAATTCAAGCATAACATCCTACATGTAGTTAACTGTAAGACTCACTGGACGTATGTGCTAACTAAAAGGATCACAGTCAAACTAGAAAGCATTTATATCGCCATTGAAGAACCACAAAGAATATTTCACAATAAAATTATCCAAAACATTACCAAACTGTGATACTTCATGTGAAATTAAATTTGAATAAGAGAAACTAATCAGTGAACAAGAAAAACATAAATATCAAAATGACAATTAGAAATTTGACAATCAGATATAAACGAGTTCCATGTCATCAAACATTTTTTTTTTTGGTTTCTCGTGTGCTATACTATAAGTAAAAGCTCTTTTAATCATTAACATAATGGGATATGCCTAACTGCATATCAAATCGTACAAGTGAACCAACATAATTAATACACCAGTTACTTAACCTATTTGTTCATACGAGCTCAAGAATAGGCCAAAAGACCCTAAATAAAGACTACAAAGCACGTTGTCTTGTTTTTTGTATATAGGACTGTTAAATCGGCTTGACGGTTCTTCACTTAAGAATTTTAAGGTACTATTGAAGGAAGGCAGTGGCAAGGCAAAAAGAACCTTCCTCTTACTGCTTATAGTGGAGCCCTAATCAACATAATTTAAATCTTTATGCATTTGTGTGCAAGTAAGATAAACAAAAAATCACTCTTAAATCATCGATAAAAATAAGGTGCATATACTAAACTGGTATGTAAGCTTCAGGTGCATTTGGTGGAATCTGATTCATGGGCCATGAACTTTTTACTTCTCCTCCTCCTTACCCAAAGTAATTATTCCTCATCTTTCTAATGGAATTCTATGGCATCCAGCTTTCTTTTTTAGGTATAAGTAAAATCTCACTTAATCATTGACATAATGGGATATACCTAACTGCATATCTTAACATACAACTACAAGTGAACCAACATAATTAATACACCAGTTATTTAACATCTTTCTTCATATTAGCTCAAAAATAGGCCAAAACACCCTAAGGCCACAAAGCACTATGTCTTTTTTGTTTTTTGTTGGAACTATTAAGTACTCAATTTGACAGTTCTTCACTTAAGAATTTCAAGGTACTATTGGAGGAAGGACTCCCAGGCAAAAAAAAAAACCCCTTCCCTCTTACTGCTTATAGTGGAGCCCTAATCAACACAGGCTTTATGTCTATATGCATTTCCGTGCTAGTAAGATAAATAGAAAATCACTATTAAATCATCGATAAAAATAAGGTACATATGCTTAACTGGTATGTAAGTGTCAGGTGCATTTGGTGGAATTTGATCCATCGCTGATGAACTCTTTACTTCTCCTCCTCCTTAGCCAAAGTAATTATTCCTCTTCTTCCTATCTGATTTACACATAAACCATGACATACACAAAATTAGGCTTCAGAAGAAAAACAAAATCCTAATCTACACAACACCGAAGTTTACATCATAAAACCCTAATTCTCAAAAAACTCACAACATAAACCCTAACATTTTTACTGAATAGAGTACTAGTAGTCTCGAAGACACTGAATGAACAGAAATCTACGAAACCCTGGATTGGAATCTCACATACCAGTTCCTGAAGATGATTCCGCGAGAGAGAAAGGATATGCAGAGAAAGAGAGAGAAGAGTTTGTATGTAATGAAAAAGGAAGTCTCCAAGGGTGTTGTTATTAACGTGTTATGATCTCATGGACGCCCGGCCTGTCACGGGCTTGCCCGGCACACCTGATTGCCCTATCAGTGGTCGGACTAGAGCTGGCTAACGGGCAGGCCGGGGCTGGCTTGTTACGGGTTACACGGGTACGGGTTGACACGGGCCAAAGCTTGCGGGTTGTTATTCTTCACGGGTCATTAATTCTTCAACCCGCGCCCGTTGCGGGTAAAGCTTGCGGGTTTACGGGTTACCCGGCTTGTTTAATTAAAAATAAAAATAAAATTTAATTAAGATAATTTGTGATCTGAGGTCAATAGCCATCCACCATCTTCATCGGAAGACAAAAATTATCAAACCCCAACATCTCAATTCTCGCTGTTCTTTGATCAACAGCCATAGAACTTCAATTTCTCCATTGTTCTTCTCTCTCTCTCGGAAATCTTCATAATCATATGGTGATTATACAAAAATCTCAAAAAACTAACACAAACCCAGAATCAAATACAACAAGACAGACATAACCGAGGTATTAAAAACCCCATAGTTATTAAGAAACACAGGAATTAAAATCCGAATAGCATCTCTATCACCAAAGCCTTCACGAACACAACAACACTTTCTTCGACTTCAATCCATCATCCAACTGCATCACCACCTTCTTCTTCTCATAGAGCATCATCATCACAGTTCAAGTCCAATCCTCCCTGACTAGATGCAACGAACCGATGAAGAACCGGACATGCAGATAGAATTCATGATGGAAGAGATCCATTCAACAGCAAACCAAAAATCAGATTTCAACTAATCATCATCATACAAAAAATAACAAAATTTAAAAACAAAAACAGAGATAAATATCACAGTAAACTAACCTCATGAATCAGAGAAAAATATTTGTAACGAGTAATCTTCTTGGAGAATAAACTTTATTCTCGTTCCAAAACAGTTCAAAGAAATTCTCAAAGAAAATCTGTAAATATCACAACATCTAAATCAAATAAGAAAAACCCACACTTGATTTGATCAATTTAGCATTCGGAATCAATAAATTTCCACTTACAGCACAAGACAATTGAAGCAATTGGCTTGAATCTCAATCCAAAAACACCACAGATCCCCTTTCAATTCATGACTTCTTCATCTTCTTTTTACTTAATTAACTTCAGTAACACCATTACTAACACAAATTGAACCTTTACCCTCAACTCTCAGTCTCAATTTCTCATTATAATCTCTAAATCTCCACCAACCGAAGAACGCAGAAGAAGAGAATGAGCAGAAGAAAAAAAGAGAGGAGGAAAGAGACGATCTCTAGTTTTAGGTTTATCCTTTTATGCCTTAAATGTAGGGATAGGATTATTCCTAGATAATCTAACGTTCAGGATTGAATAAAAATTATTAATTAGGTACTGTAGACGGGTTAAACCCTCGGGTTTTACGGTCTGGGACGGGTTAGCCCGTTTTCCCACAAGCCAGCATTTCTACAACCCTAACCCGGCTTGTTTAGCCACCAGCCGAGCCGGGTGCGGGTTTTTTACGGACCGGTCCGGGCAAACCCGCGGGTTTTGGCTTGTTTGCCAGCTCTAGGTCGGACGCGCATTTTTACGGAAACTTTTGGTGCCCGGCCCTTTCGGACTGCCTAGTATAGCATGTTGTTAATGTCGGATCTCTTGTATAGTTATCGACTTGGACTAAGCCTGTTTGGATGTCATTTCAGAGGTTGCTTTTTGATTTCTGGAAGTAGAAAATCAGAAGTTAGTTTGGGTACACAATTTCAAAATGACTTCAAGAAGTAAATTTTTTTTTATCTTAGTATTCTGCTTTTGACTTCTGCAGCTCTGCTGCTGAAAAAGTATAAGCATTTCTGCTTCTGGTACCCCCAGTGTGTTGAGTTTTAACTCTCGGAGTTGTGTTGAGTTTGTTCATACAGATTGCCTACGAAAAAGTTGGTGGTGTATTTTGGTACCCCCAGTGTTTTCAATTGGTATAAGAGCAGGCAAATACGTTAAGACCTAATAAGTCTGTGTTTAAAGCAGTCTGACTATATGGACAGGAGTGCAATCTCTATAAACGTACCGCCAGCATTTGATGGCTCAAATTACTTATGGTGGAAAATCTCTATGCGTTCCTTTCTACAAGCCCGTGACTTTGAGACATGGAAAATTATAATTATTGGATACAACTCACCAACAGTTGTTGTAGATGGAGCTACCGTTGCGAAGCCATTGATACAATATAGTGAATCCGAGATAAGTGCTGCAAAACATAATTCAGACGAGTTAAACGTTATTATCCACGCCATAAGCCCAGATCTTCAGTACCATGTGACTTCGTGCACTAAGTCTAAAGATGCTTGGATATTTTAGAAACTGTATTTGAAGGAGATACCTTAGAGAAAGATGCTAGGCTTCAAAACCTAACTTCTGACTAGAAAAACCTCTGTATGTCTGATGAAGATTCGTTTGAAGAATTTAATCAAAATGTGTCTAGTATTGTTAATGTTTGTTTTGGATTAGGGAAGACTATCTCCCAAAAGGACATTGTGATGAAAATTCTCTGATCTTTACAAGCAAGAAACGAGTCTAAGAAACATGCCATCATGGAAGGAAATAACCTTGATACACTTTCCAGGAAAAATCTTGTTTGAAAGTTGAAGATCTTTGATCATGAACTGCAATCCAAAGCCGGAAAGGATATTGCGCTCAAGCACTGAAAAATACTAGAACCCTAAAAAAGTGAAAGTATTGACGACTCTGGAGATGATCTTATCGATCTTGATTTTTCAGATAAAGATCTTGATAACTCAGTTTCACTGAGCACAAGGCAGTTTAGAGAGCTTCTTATGAAGGGAAATAAACGATTCTCCAGAAAAAAACCTCCAACGTCAGCTAAGCCACATAAATGCTATGCTATCATACATGCCACTACCCCAGATCTTCAGCACCATGTGACTACGTGCACTTAGTCTTAAGATGCTTGGGATATCTTAGAAACCGTATTCGAAGGGAATACATCTGAAAAAGAAGCTAGGCTTTAAAACCTAAATTCTGATTGGGAAAACCTTCGTATGGCTGATGAAGATTCATTTGATGAGTTTAATCACAAAGTGTCTGAAATTGTTAATGCATCTTTTGCATTGATAACACTATTCCTAAAAAGAACATTGTGATGAAAATTCTCAGATCGTTGCCAGCCAGATACGATTTTAAGAAACATGCCATCGTTGAGGGAAATAACCTTGATGCTCTTTCCAGACATACTCTTGTTGGAAAGCTAATTTTTTTGATCTTGAACTGAGTAAAAGAGAAAAACGTCGTATGTCTTGCAATCCTATTGCTACATCTGATAAAAAGTCTCTACGTCCGAAATTGATTGATACAAAGAATGAGAATTGCTTTAATTCAACTCTTTCGTTGTTTGTACAACAGTTAAAGAAAACTCTTAGACAGAAAAAAAGAAAGTCTCAAAAGAAATCGTCTTCAATCAATGGAAAGGATGGAAAAGTTCACAAAGACTATGACAATAGAACTTGTTCCAAGTGCTATAAAAGTGTTCATAATGTCTCTGGTTATCCTGATAAGGAGGTTAGTGAGTTAACCAAAGAATAGATGGCAACTCTTGACTACTGTCATGAGGAAGATTTCTGTGAAAATTCACTCAACTACTTTGCTGACAATCACACTTGTCCTTCTAACAGCTCTGACTGTTCCATGATATACGATCTCTCTTCTCCAGAAAAGAAAATTGATCTTTTGACCAAAAATTGGTACTCAATGAAGAGTATGTTTCAACTAGAGAAGGAAGCCTGGATTAAAAGGATTGAAAATATGGAATGTCAACTGTATGAATTAAAACAAGAGAGTGCGACATCTCGCAACTGTGATTCTAAGAAGAAGGATCGATTATCTTCGATAAACTCTTTTAAATCCAATCAGTATATTACTCCTGAAAATATGTCATTTTCAAACCTCTTTTGTAATGAGAATGACATATTGAAATACAATGGCCCAACGAAGAGCGTGTCCCTCTTGTATGAAAACCAGGATCACCCAGAGACGATTTGCACAAAGGTTCCTGAAAAATCTTCTTCTGTTGATTTGCTTTATCAGAAGAAGAAAAGAAAATCTCATAAGAAATCTACATCATTTTCGAAAGAGATATTCAGAACCATTCATAGTTTGCGAAAATCAATAGACAAGGCTTTCAGCACATTGCAGGGAAACAAGGTATCTATACTTGATCCTCCCTCCACAAAGAAAAATCGGAAATAGGGAATATCGAAATCTCCTTCCTCTCATAAGAAACCACCCAGTCTTGTATTGGATGGGAAAAATTACAATTTGTAATAGGTTTTAAGATTGTTCTTGTTTTTTCCCTTGGACAAGAACCATAATCTTCAAGAGGGATGTGAAAAGATTTATGACTTGTTTCTGTATCTCCTTCGTTTGCTTTAAGTTCTGTTATTGAGCTAAGAACCGTTTCTGTACATAAACGGTTTTCCTAATAAAGTCCTTTTGGGGATATCCAAAATTTTGTTAGGGTTTTGGTCAAAGGTATTTTTGGAAATTTATCCCTTATCTTCTTCTTTTTAAGTTGAAGATTTCATTCCTTGATGAGTGCATTTCATTTACCTTTTCTATCATGTCCTTATCAAGTCTTTCAAGTAAAGAAGATGATGTCTGGACTATTCTCTTTCCCTTTAAGAAAGTCCGTTTCGATTCTCCTGATAGTGAGATGTGTCAAGACAAACATGATTCCTCCTCTGATGTGAATCCTATTTCTCTCATTTTGATAAGCTCCCATTAACCATGAATATTGTCTTGGATCAAGTGCGTGCCTTGAAGAGTGAACTCGAATCTTCCACCAAAAGCCATGAGGACAAGATGGATAATCTCGAATCCAGGATTGATCTAATCGAAGATGAGCTTGATGATTATAGGGAATATGAGAAGAGTATTCAAAGTAAGTGAAATGTTCTTCGGTTTAGGAGTCATTTGTTTTTAGCTTGTTGAACTTTTATTCTTGTCTAGGAAACTTCTAATGAGAATTTATTCTTGCGTTTTTAAGAAGGATAATTAGGGTTTGGAATAACAATTATTGTGATTAAACATAGCTATTGCCAACGATTTTCATCTTGCAATGTTTTAGATTTATTTATTTAAATTCTAAGTTATTTGGAAGATGATTTTTGCAGTATTAATCTTTATTGGTTTCATATATTGCAAATAATTTTATGGGATATGTGTGTTTACGTCCGTGAACTATGATTGTCCCATATATGTTAAAAGTTAAGTCTATTATGTCTTTATGCAAATATTGATAAAAGATAGAATGAACTTTTGAAAATTCCGAAGTATTGATCTTTCCCTGATCCACTTCTATGTGAAAGTACTGTATGGCTCTGTAAGTTTTTATTATGTTGAGCATTTCCGATTAAATTAATCATTAAGGTTCCTTTGTGGTTAATTTAATTGAGTTTTCTGGATACAAATTCATGCCTCATGCGATTTGTTAATGTCCAAAGAAATCCTTATTTTCTTGTAAAAGTAAGGTCGCTCTTGTTGTTCTTTCGGGAATGACATTTTATGGGGGAGAGTTCTTAATTGAACTTGTGCATAATTGCCAAATCTTTGTGGGGAGTGCGGCTGTGGAATATTGTAGGAGTTATCTTGTATCTTTATAAACTCCTTGATGAATACACTAAGTTTCAACTATGTGAAATCATCGAAACAAATTTGATATGTTCTATTTTAGTCATGAATAATCTCTTTGAGAATTTCATTATGATCCCGCTAGTTTTCGTACCTTTTCCAATTTATATTGACAAAAAGGGGGAGAATTATTTGGTAATTCGCACTACATACATATGGTTTACAGATCATTATGTAAGGGGGAACGGTTTTCATTATGAGATGAAGTATTGACTAAGGAGGAGTGATACATATCACCGTAGTATTATTGTCAAAGTTTTGATATAATTGAACTTTGATGCTGTGTAATAATATTATGACACTGTATAACAATAATTGAGAACATCTGTTTTCTTATTGTTATGGCTACGGATCTTCAACAACTATGATGTTGAGTTGAACACGTTCAGAATCACTGGAGTACTTGGAGTGACGAAGAATTCAAGGAATGTTGAAGAACCAAGGAAATCAAGCATTAGGATGAGAAGCTACAAAGTTTATTTATTTTGTAATCCATATGTATTGATAGTTTTGTCACTAAAATTGACAAAGGGGGAGATTGTTAGAGCACTGCTCGGTTGAACTCGCAAGCGTTGCTATCTCAAGCTTGTTTGTCAAGTTTAGTTGTCAAAACTATAAGTATTGATTTCTAGTCTACTTATAGCTTGTGTCTCGGATTAGGATAGAATGTGTAGTTGAGCTTTGGACTTCACGACGTTCATCGATTGAAGACGAAGAACTACTAAGGGGATCTTGTGGAACTTCATCAACAAAAGGTATGTGGAGACTTGAACTCATCTATCACTCAGAAGTCTATTTTATTCTATCTCATATTGAGACAAAGTCGTATAGCTATATAGACCTTACATTATACACATTTGATATTTCGAGCTGAGTTTAACTCGCTTATATCTTTCTCGAAATATGTGTTGGAAAGCTTTTTCTTTAACTACGTTCATCATTATTCTTGACGAAAGTCAAAAGATGATCATGTGAAAATCACCTGGTAACATCTTATATGATTTGTGTGAGACAGTCATTTGATGTAGACTCGGAATGTTTCGTATTGATCATTCGATCACTTGAAAATTGCTTATAAGCTAATAGTTTGTGTGAGACAGCTATTGTCGTCTTCTAAGAATGTTTTAATGATTGAAATGGGAGTTAGAACAATTAATCATTGTCTGGATATAACACAGTATGTATACCCATATGCAAACTGTTGTAAAAGTGATTCAGGTCCGGGAACCAAGTATGCATACCCGTATATGCGAACACTTTTAACTGTTAAAGTCAGGGAACTAAGTTTGTGTACCCGTTTGCAAACTTATTCACCTGAGTTCGGTCTGGAAAGACAGTATGCATACCCGTTTGCGAACTGTCGGAAAGGATTAAGTCCGAAACTTAAGTTTGTGTACCCGTTTGCAAACTTATGTGATTAAGTTCTAAAATCGGCTAAGTATGTTTTCATACTCATGAAAAAAATACATATATATATTAAGGAATGTAATCTTTGCAAACTGTGGCTAAAATGTTCATGAACTGATTCTTTTGAATAAATCCGATTTTTCTTCAATTGTGTCTTGTATACTTCTATGAGAATATAAACAATTGAACAACTCTATGATTAACACAATTAGATTCATTTGATTATCATTTGATCTAGAAGTGTTAAGATGAACATGGTTAACACAAGAGTGTTCATATGGCTAACTTCGGTTAACTGTTATTGAGCCAACTCAATATCTCCCCCCTCTTTAAGGCAAGCAAGCTTAATTGACATCCGTAGTTCTTTTTTGGTTCACCAAACGAAAAATGGTTAACCAAACGGTTAGGAACTAAAATGTAAACAAAGTAGGGACTATTTAGTTAAGAAATATAAATAAGGACTGAAATGCTTAACGGAATAGGGACTTTAAAATAATAATATATGAAATCGTTTATTTACAGAATTGCCATTTTTATAAAAATAAAGATAAATATTTTAAAACTTCGTATCTTCCAAGTGGTATGTCGGATTTTTTGTGAATTTTATATATTTGAAAAGCTCTTTCAATCACCTACGCAATGAGTTTAAACAACCATATCAAATTTTTACTTTTTAATATATTTATAGTTCTCCGAAAAAATAGCTATAATTTAAAGGTAAATTGAAGGAGCTTATGTACTTTTTATATGTTGCCTATATAATGCTCAAATACTTCACTTGATATACTATAAAATTACTTAGAAGAATCTATAGATTTTAGTTTTGATACGAAAGATTACCTCCGTTTTATTAAAACTGATACTTTAATTATTTTTTTCTTTCCATTTTTACCTAATATTAGGCAAAATTGAAAAGTAAAATGAAAGTACCATATTTCAGAAATGGAATGAAAAATTAATGTTGCCGACGTGCATCGCACGTGCTCATTGCTTGAAAGTATATTTTATTTGTGTGTAACAAGCTAAGACCATCAAACGATGGAAAGATATTAGCTTGAATCTTAAATCAGGTTTCATCTAACGGTGAATATTGATTACTTTGTTACAAAGTTATCAAACCCTGATTTGAATTTGAAGACTATATAAGGGAGAACTCTAGCAACTGGGAAACCTAATCCCCACACCTGTTGTGTGATACTAGTTGCGACTAGAGTCGATTCTCCTTTAACCTAGGTTTTCCCTAAACCATTATAGGTTAATGACTTAAAGACTGCATTGTGATTCTGAAGCCAGACCCAACTATTTTCTCTGTAGTTGTGTGTTCTGATCTTACTTGTTCTATCATATTGAGTACTATCATCTCTAAGATTTGCTCGAGATTTATCTCCGATAGGTAAAATATAAAAAGTAATCACAAAGCTCTTCGTCTCATTCTTTGTGATTCCACGATAACTTGTTCTACTACTATATAGTTAAGTTATTGTGAGGTGATTGATATTTCTAGGTTGTTCTTCGGGAATATAAGACCGGATTATCAATTGGTTCCTATTCACCTTGATTTATCAAAAGACGGAACAAAAACTTTGTAGGTATATCTGTGGGAGACAAATTTATCTATCAAAATAGACTTTTATGTGGGAGACAAATTTGTTTATAAAGTCTTCGACTTTGGGTCGTAGCAACTCTTAGTTGTGGGTGAGATCAGTGAAGGGAATCAAGTGTGTAGAGTCCTGCTGGGATTCAGAGACATAAGGAACGCGACTGTATGTTAGTCAGTGTGAGATTGGTTAGGGCTCAACTATATTCCAGTCCGAAGTTAACTTGTAGTAGGCTAGAGTCGGTAGCGGCTTTATACAGTGTGGTGTTCAAATCTGGACTAGGTCCCGAGGTTTTTATGTATTTGCGGTTTCCTCGTTAACAAAGCTTATGGTGTCTGTGTTATTTTTTTTCTGCATTATATTTTTTTATATATAATTGAAATATCACAGGTTGTGCGTAGTTCAATCAATTGGTAGATCCAACCTTTGGTTGTTGATTGAAATTGATTGACACTTGAACATTGGTCTTTGGTACCGTTCAAGTTGTTTCTCATAATAATCAGGCTCGCGGATTTCTATCTGTTTGATTTGCTGATTACATTGAGAAACATAGATATAACTCTTGTATATATTTTCCTTGATTGAGTCTGACTGTCTAGTTGATTCTCTTGGAGTTATATTGGAGTTAGTCCATACAGATTTCCTAACGAAATATTGGGTGTGGTTGTTAGACCCCCTCTTTTTCAGTAACACTCGATAAAACCTCTGATCATTATGATTCCGAAGAGGAAGAAAATTCAAGTGTAGAACTCTTGGGGTGAAATAGTCAATTTTGATAATTGTAGCACTACTCATATCAATCTTGATAATTGGTGGAGTATTCTTGGAAAAAAAAAATGCTTGCATATTTTTACTGTTCTTTAATTTATTTTAATTATCTAGCAAAATATATTATAATTAATTAAGTTATTTTCATTTATTAAGAATATTTTAGAAATATAATTATTTATCTAAGGGTTTGATATTAGTTTAGAAAATATCTCTTATATTAGGCAATAAGTATTTTGTTAATTTATTTATGAAATATTTGATTTGGAAAGGAGTTATCTATATAAAGAGCTCCATGTTTTGATATTAAGGAGAAGATTTTGGATTAATGAAAAAGTAGTGTATTTCCTTGAGAGTGGCATCTCGGAAACATTTGTTTTAGATATTAATACTATTCAACGCTTCCGCACTGCATCAATAATTTAATTGATGATTCTTCATCAAAACCATTGGAGAATATTATGGATTTTTCCTATACTAATGAGAATTCTGATATTATTTCAGGTACCATGTGTTTAACCGCCAAAGATGTTTCTGAAACAATCTCTGATCCGACATGTCCTTATTGTACCAGTAAAAGTCACGGACTCGTATAATGTTTCAAATACAAACATAATCTAAGGTATGTCAACAAACTGCAATGGAGGGCTAGTCGGTTGGCAAATGCGCTTAAACTTGTTCAAAAGTCCAATCCTGAGGTACACAAAGTTAACTCTTCGTCTTCTAAGAGATTGATTGATTCAAAGGATAAGGAAAAATCTCAAACAAAGAGAAGAGTCCGGACTAAACGTTCCGTTTTGAAGGATATTGTCAATTCCGTGCAGGAATCTGGTGGTGAGCAATCTAGTGCTCACATCAACACAATCTAATTGTGTTGAAATGTGCGTCTTATCTCATGTGACCTTGGAAGAGATAAGAACTTTGCACATCATGGCTTTGGATCAAAATTGAATATTATTACTTGGATATCCACTTTTATTTGTTCATCCTTTTCTATGTCTCAAGTAATGGTATTGGAAATTTTGATCTGCTAAACTTAAAAAGGGACAAAAATGACATTTTCATTCCATTTTAGATTTTTTTATGTTCCAGTGCGTAAACCTTAATAAGTTCTGAAATCCTGCATGATAAATGTCTTTTACTTCAAGTCTCATATCTCTTTCACAAGAAGTTTTGCCAGTCGAGCCATGCATTTGTGTTTCACAAATCCATTTTGTTCTCACGAATAATGGAGGATCCAAGCACAACATCTTCTCGTGAAACCTATGCTCCTATGGTTGTTGATACTGTTTCAACTAACAAGGAGAAAAAGATGTATCTTCATTTTGTCTCATCCCTTAAGAGGAAAAGGAAGAATCAGAAGAAACTAGATCGGATTACTCCAATCAGAAAAGGTTTGCAAATCTTCTTGGAGAACTTAAGAAAACCAAGAAGGAGGTGTAGGGACTAAAGAAGATTTTACAGAAATCTCTCAAACAACAAGATGCTCTTGTCAATCAACGGCCTACCAGGTTTGTAGGAACTAACTCTTCCATTCATGAACCGTATGTTCCCTTGCCAGTCATTGTTAAGGTGTTTGGAGATGATAAGGAATTCTTCAAAGATTTTAAATACTAGGAAACTTCTTTTGAGGATTTTATTCTTGAGAAGGATAACTAGGGTTTGGTATAACAAAGATTGTGATTACACATAGCTATTTCCAACGTTTTTCATCTTGCATGTTTTTAGATTTATTTATTTAAATTCTAGAGTTGTTGGAAGATTAATTTATAGTGTGTAATCATTACTGGTTTAATTATTGCAAAATTATTATGAAATATTTATGCCTTTACGTTCTCGTGAATCGAGCTAATATTTCATATATTCTCAGAAGTTAAATCTATTATGTTTTTACAAACGGAAAATAGAATAAACTCTTTGAGATTTTTCTCGCAGTATTGATCTTCCTGTGATCACACTTTTGTGTTTTGCTACCTGACACACTCCGTAAGATTCTCTTATGTTAAGTAAAATCGAGTAAATTGTCTCTTTGTTCGTAACTGGCCTTGAGAATAATTTATGTCGATACTATGGATACAAATCCTTGTGATTTGTTAATGTCCACCAAAATCCTTATTTTTCACAAAAGCAAGGTCACTCATGTTGTTCTCTTTTGAATAACATTTTTAATGGAGGAGAGTTCTTAAATGAACTTGTGCTTAATTGCTATATCTTTGTGGGGAGTGTGGCTGTGGAATTTTAAAGGGGATGTTGTATCTTTTTAATCTCCTAGCATGAGCGCTAAATATTTATTACTATGTGATATCATCAAAATAAGTTGATATAAGGAGTTGCATTTTAACTATGTTATTATGTAGTATCTCCATCTTCCTTAAAACTTGAGATATCTTTTGATTGAATTCATTATGATCCCGGGATTTTCGTACCTTTGTTAATTTTATTGACAAAAAGGGGGAGAACTATTTAGTAGTTTCATACTACATACATATGGTTTACGGATCATTATGTAAGGTGGAGTGAATCATTTAAGCAATAGGTTTTACCTATAATACAAAAGATGTAAGTATTGATTAAGGGGGAGAAACATATCACCGTAGTATTACTTCAGAGTTGAGATACAATTGAACTTTGGAGAGAAGATAATAATATTATGTTTCTGTATAACAACAATTGAGAATATTTGTTTTCAAAAGTTGTTATCGCTATGGAATCGGTTCTTCAACAACAACAATGCTGAGTTGAACACGTCCAAAATCATTGCGACTTGGAATAGCGAAGAGTTCAAGGAAAATTGAAGAAACCAAGGAAATAAAAGCATGATGGATCAAGGAATTTTTCGAAGCTTTATTTTTGTTATCCATATGTATTAATAGTTTTGTCACTAAAATTGACAAAGAGGGAGATTGTTAGAGCATGCTCGGTCGAACTCACAAGTGTTGTTATATCAAGCTTGTTGTCAAATTTAGTTGTCAAAACTATATGTTGATTTGTAGTCTACAATTAGTTAAGTCTCGGTCTAGGATAGTGTAGTTGAGAAACGAGCCAGTCATCATTTGCGTTCTGCCGTTTGAAGGTGAAGATCAACCGAAGCTTTTGGAGAACTTCATCAACAAAAGGTAAGTGAGACTGAACAACATATTTCTCTAGTTATATTCACTTTTTTATCCTTGAGAAGATTGTCGCATAACTAATTAGACTAGTTTGCATAGACAAGAATTTCGAGTCGATAACTAATTATTTAGTTTATGAATTTCTCGAAATATAATGACTAAGCTTAATGAACATTTGTTCATACTTGATCAATTTCGGTGGAGAACAATTTATTGTTCGGAACCAAATCATGATTCAAGTTTATCATTCAAAAATAACCTGGAACAGTGATATATGTCATTGATGTTATCCAAGAATTTTTTGAATTGATTTAGAGAAATATAAAACTACTATATTCGGAATACAAGACAGTGATATCAGTCTTACTAACTGAGAAATCTATTATATGTCTGAAGTCGTATTACATGTACTTGTACATGTAGCGGAGTAGCTATATATCGACTTTCAGATTTATGTGATAAGCATACTCGTACGCACATCATGGGAAAATCGGTCTGTTTCGTGATCCAGATATATTCTGTTCGGAACTGTGGCAAGGGAACCGGGTTAAAGTATTTAAACCGGTATGCGAGCCAATACAGTTTTATGTTCTAGAAACAGTTTAGTACGTACCCAAACCGGTACGCAAACTTAAAAAGTTATGTGAACTTCGGAACCGGTAAAAGTCTTAAGTTCGCAAACCGGTATGTGAACTAAAAAAGTTCTGTCAACCCCGGAACTTTGAGTTGCACCTAAGTTTGCAAACTGGCAAGTGAACTGAAAAAGTTATGTCAACTCCGGAACTCGGTTATGCTTATAAGTTTGTGTTAGAGCACTGCTCGGTTGAACTCGCAAGCGTTGCTATCTCAAGCTTGTTGTCAAGTTTAGTTGCCAAAACTATAAGTCTTGATTTCTAGTATACTTATAGCTAAGTCTCGAATTAGGATAGAAAGTGTAGTTGAGCATTAGACTTCACGGCTTTATCGACTGAGGATGAAGAACTACTAAGGGGAGCTTATGGAACTTTATCAACAAAATGTATGTGGAGACTTGAACTCATCTGTCACTCAAAAGTCTATCTACTCTATCTCCTATTTGAGACAAAAGTCGTATAGCTATATAGACTTCGATTATACACATTTGATATTTC